>OMKK01056048.1:0-13566 GCA_900302305.1 Polymixia japonica | reverse complement strand
GTGCAATAGAAAGAGAGATATCAAAGTTGTGTTATCTCTTCTAAAAAAGAAAAAAACACACAACCTTCTGATTCCCCATTGAGGAGGCTAGTTAAACATCAACCAGATAGACACTCCACCTCTCCTCTGGTTAGAGGCACGAGAGAAGCAGGAGGAGGAGGTGGCTTCGGCTGTCAGTCACTGACAGCCTCCGTGCGGGCACCTCTCTGACACAATACAGTCCCCATCACATTCACTGGACCAGGGATCTACTTTTACTGGGCGGAGCCAGGCCAAATAGAGGAAGGGGGTGTCTGTAGGAGACGGGGCACATTAGCTTCTTGGACAAGTCTTTCTGCCCCGCTGTCAGGTAGTCGACAATTTGTTTGTCCAAAGCACTAGCAGACATGGACATGGCAGACTACAGCGAGTCCCTGGACCCAGCCTATACCACGCTGGAGTTCGAAAACATGCAAGTGCTGGCCATGGGCGCAGGTGAGTCACATATAACTGTGCTGTTGAACTTTGAGACTTTTACCTACCTTAAAACTGTAGTCAGGAGGGGACACAGCGAGGTCTTCCATGTAGTGATAAAAGGGGTCATTTGTCCATCTTCCTCTTCTTGCAGAGGGATGACAGTGTGTAATGGCCTGTCACTTCTTTTATCACCTCTTGGCGTAATAGTAAAACATTAAGAGGTTTGGATTTATGAGGCTGCACTGGACCTCTGTGCGTTTTGGTCATTTGGTTGTGGATGGTAGTGTACTACGAGGGGTGATCATAACTTGTTCAAACATGTAGACCAGTGTGGTCTTGGTCATATTTCAACCAGATTGATTACAGTGGATAGACATTCATCCACTGATGAAGCAATAGTTTGTGTATCATGAACATCCCTCTCGAGTTACAAACGGTTGGTTCCCACAGATTCTAAGGTTAAGGAATCAAGGAAGGGATTCTCTAGCATTTGAATGATTAATTGTTGAGAAGTTAAGGTGACACGCACCCATTCATCTAACCAGTCTCCCATGACTTCTGCTTGTGATCCTGATTCTGAAATGAAACAATTCCCGACTAGGATAAAAAAGCACCCTGTAAGATAACCTCACTGCATAAACTAGAACTTTTACATCAATTGTTCAGTTGTAAAGTTTTTTTTAAATATTTTATTTCTACTACTTCACTTTTCCATATTTTAATAATTTACACATTTACAAGTTCACACATAACATATGACGGTATATCACCGTCCATTCATGAGAGCCACCATGCCATTTACAATAGAATGTTTATGATGATGAAAACATGACATACTGTGTGATTGATTTATCCAATGTGATTACCATATGGGCGGCTAACAGGAAGACTGTCCCCAGTGATTGCCTTTTCAGGGGTAATCAAGCCTACAGCACTAATAGTTTGTTGACTTTGTCTGAGCTACTCAGGCGTTTCAAAGTTTCTGGCAGATTCTTAAGAAGGCTCGTTTTGATGAGCTGTCAATGGCCTTGATGAGTTTATTCACTGTATTCATTGTATTCCGTGTATTCACACCTTAGATTAACCCAATGTGAATCCCTCATTTCAATAAATACAGTATTAAGGCTTTCACTGACCATATTAAGTGATATAACCCTGTTTCTTAATATTTGTCAATTGCCAAATGATTAGAAACACAACCACTGTGTAAAGTAACTCTTAACCACTGCTTATCACTGTCCCATGTCCAGAAAAACTGATGACCCAAAGGCCTGGTGACCTAATGAGAAAAACTCTCTCTCTCTCTCTCTCTGCTCTTCTTCTTCTTGTTGCGCCAGACTCGTCGCCGGCTGAGAGTGCCAACATGAACGCTGCCAGCCACCTCGGGGTGGGCACCTTGTGTGCCATTTGTGGCGACAGGGCCACCGGCAAGCACTACGGGGCTTCCAGCTGTGATGGCTGCAAGGGCTTCTTCAGACGCAGCGTCCGCAAAAACCACATGTACTCATGCAGGTGAGGGCAGAATCTATCCGTGGCGGCCAAAGCATTTCCCAGAGGGGAAGGCAGACGAGAGGCACTTATCTTTTTGATCAAGTATTTTGGGTACGGAAAGTGAAAGAGTAACGCTCTCCTTTCCCCCCAACCGAGGTGCCACTGAGCAAGGCACCAAACCGCCAGGTGTGCCAGTGGAGCTGCTCAGTTGCCAACAGTTCGATGTAGTTCTGAGTAGCTTCCAACCCTTCCACCCCTGGCATCTACTCTCTGCTGTAAATAAGAATATGCACTTTGTCATTTTGTCTGGTTCATAATATTACAGTGGACGGCGTTGAAGTTCCTTCATTCAATCTACTACAGCGCTGACAAAATTCATTTGCTCACTTTCCAGGTTCAACAGACAATGTATTGTGGACAAAGACAAACGAAATCAATGCCGATACTGTCGACTGAAGAAATGCTTTAGAGCTGGCATGAAGAAAGAAGGTATGAGCCTTTTATCTATTAAAAAAAACAACAACAACAACCGCGTAGTAGTGATCTCTTGCAAGCGAAAATCAGAATGTTCCTGCTTTATCTGTACATCTCTGCCACAGTGTGAGTTGTCCCGTTGGATTGAAGCTACTCACACTGTGGGTATGTTGCAATAGCGACGAGCGCAGCACTTTGTTAATGTTCACTCCGCAAAGCACTGAAGTCTATGACCAGCTTATGCTGAGCAAACATTTCGGAGCCATAATAGCCATATACTGATAAACACGTCAACCTTGGGAGCCTTATTTTTCCTTTAAATGACTCAGCGTTCTATCAGTGTCACAAATTAGTAAACAAAACTACTTTTCCCCCCCTAATTCATCAACTTTAAGATGCATATAAACGTCATAGTGCCACAGGCCTGTAAAGTGGTCAGGTTGTGTTAGTTGTAATACTGATGGTGTAAACCTCTGTGTGTTTCTCAGCTGTACAGAATGAAAGAGACAGAATCAGCACCAGGAGATCCAGCTATGAAGACAGCAGTTTACCTTCAATCAACGCCCTCATCCAGGCAGATGTACTGTCCAGGCAGGTAAGGCCTGTTCCAGACCAAAACCAACTAGGGGTTGACAGGCTCCAGAGCTGTTGTGCTTCTTCACACTGGACTAAGGCCTGTAGGCACCTGTGTAGACAAGGCTCTGATGATTTTGCTTCTACGTTCTCCCTGTGTAGATCACCTCTCCTGGTCCTATACTGAATGGTGACATTAGGACCAAAAAAATCGCCACCATCACAGACGTATGTGAGTCTATGAAACAGCAACTGCTGGTCTTGGTGGAGTGGGCCAAATACATTCCGGCCTTCTGTGACCTGCCCCTCGATGACCAGGTGAGACTCGTACGCAGACAGAGTGTACATACTTGTATAGACACTCTGGTCACTCATCAACCAGTATACACCTGCAGCTAAACCATACCAATACAACCACCAAGTGCAGGCTACAGGAGCATTGAGGTATAGGATTGTTGCTGAACACAGACTAGTGATGTTTCACCAAAATTATAAAATATTTAAAAGAAAAAAGTACTCAGTATGTATAAAGAATATGTTCATCACATGCAAAACCTTTTCTAATGGAAAAATATTGGACTTTTTTCCATTATTCTCATGGGACTGATTTCTTAGACTTCATACTAAACCACAATGGTTAATGTATTTTAATCCTGAGTTAGAATATGTTGAGCTGGTTTTAAAGTTATATCTCTCCTGAAAATGTCCAGAATCATTAACACTGTGATCACCAGGCCTTGGTAACTGATTTGCTGATGGAGCTAGTGTTTTGAGAGACATCTGCCTGGGTCTCTGTCGTTTTCTTGCTCTCTCTCTCTCTCCTTGGGTTGTCCGGTGACCTTGAGGTGATGGGAAATCTTCCTACCTGTAACTGACTTTAGAAAATGATAGACCAGTAAAGAGAAACAACAAAATGACTTCCAGCTAATGAAAAGAACTTACTATTTTTCAGGTGGCTTTGCTTCGAGCTCATGCTGGTGAGCACCTCCTGCTTGGTGCTGCCAAGAGGTCTATGCTATACAAAGATCTCCTGTTATTAGGTAAAAATGACACATTCACGTAAAATTGACACCTATCAAATGTTTCATGCCTAAAACCTTCAACTTGTGTCATTAGCCATCAGTGCCGTCACTAAATGTTCTGCTAACAAAAGTATTTGTTTCATTGTGAACAAAATCCCAGACTTAAATGTAAGATCTTGCCCTAAGATATAAACCCAAAACTGACAAGACTCCTATCTCCAACAGGAAACGACCACATTATTCCCAGAAACTGCCCAGAGTTGGAGGTGAGCAGGGTAGCAGTGAGAATCTTGGACGAGCTGGTGCTTCCCTTCCAGGAGCTCCAGGTAGACGACAACGAGTACGCCTGCTTGAAAGCCATCGTTTTCTTTGACCCAGGTACGGTTGCCGAATAACCGTTTTGCATTCTGTAAACAATAGTTCAGTTAAATCATTTTAAGTGGGAATCTCAAACTTGATGTCTCAAGAGTGTTTTTAGAGCGTCTATCAATTTAGAAACCATAGAGAGCTCCAGCTGCCTCCCACAGATATAATGAGGAACAATCACAGCACCTTAACACCCAGCTCTTGTTAAACTCCCCTGCTTCTGTGCTCCATTTGTTTGCTCGCAGATGCCAAAGGTCTGAGCGACCCGGTAAAGATCAAGCGGATGCGGTACCAGGTCCAGGTCAGCCTGGAGGACTACATCAACGACAGGCAGTACGACTCTAGGGGCCGTTTTGGAGAGCTGCTCCTCCTGCTGCCAACGTTACAGAGCATCACCTGGCAGATGATTGAACAGATCCAGTTCGTCAAGCTCTTTGGCATGGCCAAGATCGACAACCTGCTACAGGAAATGCTCCTCGGAGGTAAGCTCCCTTTCATGTTGTGGGTTGTACCATACTTGCGGCCAAGGTCAAAACAAAACTCATTATAGCATTTTGAAATAAGATGAGAATTGCGAATTGCGTGTTATCGGTATACAGTCAAATACCACTGCTGTGCGATGTGTCATGTTAAAGTATGACTGACTGTACTGTGTGTTTTTGTGTTTTGTTTTCTCAGGCTCTGCTAATGAGGCCCCGCATGCACCTCACTCTCTGCACCCTCACCTGGTTCAAGAGCACCTCAGCAGCAATGTCATTGTGGCCAGCAACGTGCCAACTCCAATCCATAATGGTCAAATCTGTAAGTACAAATACTATACACATGTTAGCTAAAATAATGTACTATTGTTGCCATGCCACATAGTGCAATGGGAGAATTGGCTAGAGTGCATATAGGCATAGAACAAGGATAATGAAAGCTATTAACCTAAAAAATGCGTGGAAATGAATATTTTTTTTAATTAAGAGAGATTGTTAACTTTCCTTACTGGCACCCAGCTCCATGTGCAACCCAGTCAGGTAGCTGGAAGGACAAACAGGCTTGGCAGAGTAATCCTCTAAGTTCTTCACAGAGACTAATCTGGCTTATTTTGTCAAAGAAAACTTCTGTTTTTTTTTTTTTTTCTTAACATTTCTAATGCTCTCAGAAATTTCACAAAAGTGCTTATTCCTTGTCTGAAAAATGATCGTTCCAAGAAATGTTATACCACAGAAAGGTAGATATGGTCACTATACCTAGTTGTTTAACAATCTCTCGCTCTAACCTTTCTGTTCTACTTTTCAGCCACTCCTGAAACCCCAATACCTTCTCCCCCTGCTGCATCCAGCTCAGAACATTATAAAATGTCTCCGGGGGTCATAGCCACAGTGCCCAAGCAGCCAACCTCCATCCCTCAGCCCACCATTACTAAGCAAGAGGCCATTTGACAACCCCGCTGGTTCCTGTTTCTCAACATTCAATTTTCTAATTGTTTCAAACATGGGTCTTCATACAGATGTTTATATATAATAAGCAATGAAGCTGTTGACTTGAATGAAACAATAAAGTAGTTCATTGTCTAAATTGAAATTGCAATTATGTTCCTTGCAAATAGCTCCTTTCTTCAGGGAACTTGTGGGTACAGAAATGCAGCAATTGAGCTTCTAATCAATGAAAGCTCATGTAGAGGACAGCATGTGGCTCCTAGATAACTGAAGCTCGGTGCCAATGAGTACATTGTCAGAAACAAAAAAATCTGTAATTTAAAAACTATCCTTACAGACTGTTGTTCTGTAATATCCATATAAAATATAATGTTTAAGACAGCTTATTTTTGGGCAATGTTATTCGGTAAGTTCCTTCAGCGTGGCCTTAATATGTGAACATGTGTAACAACGAATGTCCTCAGGCTTATGGTTAGATATGGTAAATTGATCGTGTCAATATTGTAAAAATGTTACAACAGGCCTTACATTGCCATGTATTTAGTATTGCACAGTATTTCATTTTATGTTTATAGGTGATAAAGCTCTTTGATGTGGTCAGGATTTTCAGCCAGTCAAGAATTCAGTGACATTTTCTTTTTCAGAAATAATGTCATTTATCGAAGCTGTACAAAATGAAATCACTGGGACAAATTCATGTTTTTAAGATGTCTTATATCAATATACTGTCAATATACTGTATGGCAAGATTAAGGTATATATGGTTTATTTTATGAACTGGAAAAATACATACTTACTATAGTTTGTAAAATTGAATATGTTAAAATTTACACCAAGATAGCTTGGTTCATAGAACACTGTGTCCTCTGTGGTGCCACTTTGTAAAAGGCAATCACACTTTGAGGAATTAATGTAAGTTTCCCCAATTCAGATACTTTGACATGTTGTATTGTTTTTTAAAAGTATATTATATTTTTTGTTTGACTTAAATATTTTGTCATGGTTTAACTGACAGAATAAACTGTGCATTGAAACCTATACTGCCTTACAAAAGATAAGCAATGTTTCACCTTACAATGTGAAGATGAATAAATAAAACCTCAAGGTCTATTTTTACATTTAATTGTGCTGCCGACCCTATTTCATATTAATCTAACCAAGACTGTAAGACTATAATACTTTTTCTGATGAAGGGTCAACATTACTTGCACATCTATGAACAATGATAAATTGTTGTCCAACTTTATGTCACACAATAAGTCAGACAAGTTAACAGCCCACACAACTACGTGTGACATGAAAAAAACGGGGTCCAACGTGGCAGTGGTGCTTGGTTAATGATACTGCAAGAGTTTGTTGCTTCAGACTGATAAACTGTCATAAAGTCATCATAGATAGCAGTGATTCGAGAGAGAGAGAGATTAAGAGAGGTGCGCACAACTTCAAAGCTAATAATATTTCTCTACTTGAGTAAAAAAAACAAAAAACCTTGGTAATGTCTTGGACAATACGTGACCCAATTTACAGGTTAGACATCAGAAGTAGCCTATCAAAAAAGTGGTGGCTACAACCTAGAATGATAGCAATATATCGGCACCTTAAGTCTTCCAAGCAAACTGCTTATGTTTATGTAGCCTTTATCATAACCAAACCAAATGCACTGGGAAATTCATCTTCTGTTTGGCTTCGAATATAAGATACTCCGTGTCATTTCAAATGTAAAGCTGCAAACACGATATCTGGTAGAATGAAATGCACAAACCGGTAATCTGGGAATGCTGCATGCAGACTTTATAGGCCTATATTTGTGCAATTCCGCCATCTACCGCATCCGCGTACAATATAACATCGAAATAACTACGCCCATGTATTTGCAGATTAATATAATGAGGAAAAATACGTAGCCTATTATTTTTTAAATATAAAGTAATAAACCTTATATCAAACTCCTAACCCTCAGACTTTGGTGTGATATTTAAAAAGAAAAACATATATATAAATAATAAGAACTATAGCGATAATCATACACCTATATACATTTCGCATTATGTGCTGTACTTTGAAATTATATTTTTGCTTTGATACATTGACGCAAGATGTTTACCAAATAGCAAGACGTCGGCAACGTGTAATGTATCACATGCTACAGATTGACCAATGAGAGAGCGCCGTTTCTCCACCCGGAAATGGTGAAAGGATTGTCCTGGTCCTGACAGGTTGGTGGTTAATTTTAACACATTCCGTTTTTGTGTTTTATATGGTTCGTGCAACCATTTGTCATAATAGATACTGATAAGTGCTATCTAAATTTGCCCTAGAATATTATTATTACACGCACATTCGGGTTGGTTTTCAGACACTATTGATCGGTTCTGTTCAGGGTCAGGTATTGCTAGTTAGTGGGGCTGAGATTGTGAATCATTGCTAAGGAGTGAAATAAAGTCACCGTGTTTCCATTTCTGTAGATTTTGTTGCTGTGGTTAAATGGGGTAAATCGCGTTTGATTTCTAACGTTTCTTTTCTAATTAAGGTTAATTGATATTTCTAAGTGAATGACAAATTGTAATGGTGCCTTTTGTGAGAGACCTCCCACAATTGGTAGCCAAGCCAAAGCCTAACAGTCATTGGTACCTTATGTGTCACTTTCCAATCAGCAACACACAGTCAGTCCATGGCCGATCAACATGAGTCAATCGATCTCAGGTCTCCTCCAGTGGAACCATCAACAGCTGATGGGCACAGCTGGTTCCCTGACCCACCTCCGCCAACCTACTCCTGCACTCTGACCCCAGAGTTGGTGGCCAAGGCTCGAGAGGAGCTCCAGGAGAAACCAGAGTGGCGTCTTCGGGATGTCCAAGCATTGAGAGACATGATCCTGAAGGTTTTGTATTGTGTTTAGTCATATTTATATTGTGTTTCTAACTGTGCTACTGATTAGGG
Source organism: Polymixia japonica (assembly GCA_900302305.1). Taxonomy (NCBI): domain Eukaryota; kingdom Metazoa; phylum Chordata; class Actinopteri; order Polymixiiformes; family Polymixiidae; genus Polymixia; species Polymixia japonica. The sequence goes on along the minus strand of OMKK01056048.1, from coordinate 4,820 downwards.
AGGTATGCAGTGCTGTACAAAAGGCAGCTACAATCTGTGTTGATAACGATTCATATATATTAAATTAAACCATGTTGATTCTGTAACCCTTCACACTTCATAAATGAATCACACTAAATAGATAAATAATAATAGCAATAATATTTAAAAAACAACAACATTAAAATATATATAAAATAGCATTTTATTCTAGGAATGTTTTTGCAAATAGACATCCTCCTACCATTCACTCTACCAAGTGTAACTGGATTTTAGTATATGTTCTTATGAACTCTTCTTTTACACGACACTGAAGGACCAGCCCAATCTCAGGACTAGGCTGGATGATGCCTTCCTGTTGCGCTTCCTGCGGGCTAGGAAGTTCGACTATGACCGTGCCCTGCAGCTGCTGCTCAATTATCATGGGGGTCGGAAAGCTTGGCCAGAGGTGTTCCATGACCTTAAGCCATCCACAGTAAAACATGTACTGGACCTGGGGTTTCTCACAGTCCTGCCACATCCGGACCCCAATGGACGGTACATCCTCTGTCTTCGGCCAGGTTGGTTCCAACTTTCATGACTGAATCTACTTTTTCACCTAACATATTTAGTGAAATTTATTTAATGAAGAAAACACTCTTAAATAACAACTTGCCAGACTATTTTACACACTCCCTTGCATATTCAAGCCATTTAAAAAAAATCTCTAAACACATTGTTTATGGTTACGTATGACTAATTGCCTGTTACTAGTTATACTTACAGGACGTGCTACACTGATGATGTATGATGACTCAACGTGATCTCCTTATTACAGGAAAATGGAAACCAAATGATTATCCATTTGTTGACAATGTGAGGGCCCTATATCTAACTCTGGAGAAGCTGATCCAGCCAGAGGAAACTCAAGTAAATGGCGTTGTCATCTTAGCTGACTACACTGGGGTTGGCATGTCTCAAGCATCCAATCCAGGCCCGTTCCTTGCCAAAAAAGTTGTGAGCATCCTCCAGGTAAGAAATATAAGATCAGAGTATAGACTAGTCACCTTAATGTGTAAATTAAATGTTATACTCTACTTTAAACACCAAGAGCAATAAACTTCTGCTTATTCTTGTGTAGTTCTATGAAACTGGCTTTAAATGCAGTACAGTACTACAGTAAATACAGTAAACTATTGCAAACAGCAAGCTAGACAAAAATTGTCAAAATGTACTTATTTGAATAATCACTAAAAATGAATATTTTTGCCACATTATATTACACAAGGGAAAATATAAAACAATATCAGCTCATTTAAAATATCAATAGTGGCCTACTGAATGTTTAGAGAATGTTGTGACTCACACTCAAATTAACATAACATCTTTGAAGAGGATCAATTGTGATAGTTCTGAAGACAATTTTCACTTCTAATTCCCAGGATGGTTTCCCAATCAGAATCAAAGCCGTCAACATAATTAATGAGCCCAGGATTTTCAAAGGGATCTTTGCAATAATTAAGCCTTTTCTAAAGGAGAAGATGGCAGAGAGGGTGAGTATTGCCTCTAGCATTGTCTCTGACTCTTTTATGTCAAACAAAGGACTATTTTGATTCATGTCTCCTTTTAACCTACATTAAGTCTTGACTTTAAATTGGCCCGTGGACACTTTTTAAAAACAATTTATAGCTCTGTTTGGTATAGGTGATGTTAAGTTGTTGTTATGCCTTTATATTACAAGTCCCTTGTTTATTACTAGGAGCAGAACAAAATCACAATGGTCCAGTATAGGTTGTACTGGATGTTAAAGACCCACACGACTGATTTTTGATGTTTGTTGAGCTGATGAGTGCATCCTGGTGCTGCAGAATGGCTTCCCACAATTAAGCTATTAGTCTGAAAATGTCCATTCAGGCCATTTAGGAGTATTTGGGGCGGAAAATTCAATTTTCCAAAAATGATTTCTCACATGGCATGACGTACATTGTTTCCTGCTGTGATGTGGCAGACCCCTTGTAAGACCCTCCGAACCCTTCCACACCTGCTCCTTTACGATTGAGCCAAACAGCCTTTCCATTTTGAGATCTGTACCTTTGCGGAGGGTGGAGGGGCCATTGTTTAGTTCCAATAACCCATGTTTGAGTCATGAATGTGATTGGGAGATTGCTGATGATATCTCTTTCATGGTGTCTTTGCGGTCTTCATATACAGTACATCCTCCACGGGTCAGACCTGCGTTCCCTGCACCGGAATATCCCTCGCTCCGTTCTGCCCGAGGAGTATGGTGGCATTGCTGGCCACCTGGACATGTCCGCATGGTCGAGAATGCTACTGGAGTCAGAGGAGGAATTTATAGTGGAGTTCTGCCAGCCAGATCCACTAGAGGGTGTCATGCTTCCAGACTCTATGCTGTTTGAAGGGGAACAGGCCAGTGGGCAGGATGATGATACCTTTAGGGGGCTGCGTTCTCAACTCTACTACTGTTACTGACGCATAGTAACATTCACATCACTGAGATGACATTTTTTGTTTCTTTTGAAACATGTGTTCAGAGTTTAATGGGGCAAGTTGCCAATATTGTACATTATTTATTTTAATAACCAATTAACACTACATGAGCCAAAGAGTGCTCTCCATTCTACACATAGCCCAGCATTCTATTACAGTTCGAGGCAGCTTCTGGTTCTGGTTCTTTTGACTTAACCCAATGCATGTTTATCTAATATTGGTGACCTGTATGATTTTTTCCCTGTTGTTTAATATTTTCTGCTGATGAAGATTTCTTAAAAGGCTTCTCAACCCTACCTTTATTTAATCTGTTCAGTATCTGCATAGTAGGCTGTATAGAGTCCATTTCTAGCCTTTCTACACAATCATATCGCTGTTCACCTCTTCAAAGGTTGAAACACTATTTTGTGAAACTGTCTTACACATTGCCTTAATCTGTTATTTAAAAAAAAAAAAAGCTGTAGATTTTCCTTGGGATATACACTATGATCAATCATTTTGAATTTGTACGTACCAAAGCAATATTCATGTGCATTCTCATCAGGTCTTGTCTTACGGTACGTAAGAATTGATATACATACACTTGTCTTGGTTTGTAACTGTAAATAGCTGATGTCTGTGGCTAACGAAAACAAAAACATGAAAGATTTAAATGTTACTGCTGAATACCTAACCTATCTATTTTAGAGCCTTTGTTTAGTTGATGCTTTGTTCTTCTATCCATAGTTATTTTCTAAGTTGAGTTCATTTGCCTTATGTTTTCTTTTGCAATTTACAATTTACACATTTCAACCGTTTGCCTGTGTCTAATCACTCAGTCTTAACACAGGCCAATTACTGATTGCAGAAGTCACACGGGGAGCTGCAGTGTTAGAAGACTATTATGAATGACTATTGACTATACATAGACGTCTGGTTTGCCAAATGTTACAAAGGGCCATTTATAGATTAGAAATGTGCAATAATGTTACATCTGTTTTCACCTGGTTGTCTGTAGCTAACTTGAAAATATTTTTTGTATTTTGTCTTGGTTGCATTGAAAATAATCCAAGTATTTTTTTTTATTTTAAGCATGAAGGTTATTATAGTATATCATGTTACGGAATATTCATAGATGGTGGTAAAGACAATAAACCTAATTTTAAATGGAAATCCCATTTGTGTTTTATTTTACCGTGTTTTTTTCCATGTTAGCAGGGGATCTGACCTCTGAGAAAGGGCACTCGGGAGTCTTTTTCATAACTCTAGTTAACTGGACTAGAGTCCCCCCCACCCCCTGAATTGCCATCCAAATTGTATCACCCAAAAATATGTTCGAAGTTAGATGATGCATCTCCCAAGTCCAGTTTAGCGACAACCCACAAGACTGGAGTGGGGGAGAGAACGCAAGGCTAGACTCCAAAGGCGCATCCTGATTGGCTGGGAGATGGCTAACTCCATTTTGGAAACAGCTGTTCGAAGACGTAACCTTCCCTCATTGTTTTCCGACGTTACCGGAGAAGCATCATCGCTTTCGCAGACTTTAAAAAAAAAAAAAAAAAAATAGCTAGAGGTAGAGGCGAACCCGTAGTTAAGTTGTAGTCGAGTTCAGTCTTGGACAATTTACCAAATGTGCCCGGAAACTTAATTGGCGATTCGAGCTGTTACATTTACCTTGTAACAAGTGGATAACAAGAGGCGAACGAATCAAGGTTAGTCTCGATCTTTTGTCACAATGTTGCAAATGTGTGTGGTTGACAACTAACGTTACGTGCTTGTGTATTACACGCACAATGCTAGAACAAGTACTGCTTCAAATGACTATCCGCAGGGACCTTCATAGTCACGATGCGACGCTTACACGATTTTAGGCAGTAGAATAATACGGCTACACAAGGCAGTTTTCTTTGTAAATGTATTAACTGAACACATAGTTTGTCTTTTGCTTAACGCTGTCTTGCCCTTATTTCAAGATGTTTCATTGCGTTATTTGTTGTGATATCCACAAAATAAATTGATTTGTGCAAATTTGAGATGCATGGATGTATCCATGTAGACGCCTAGTGTATTGCATTCTCTGTTCACTTTTACATAGGTCTGTGATGGCCATGTAGCTATGTCCTTCCCATCCATTTATTGGTAGTGCAATAATAGAACGAATAGGTTTTCGTTAGGTTCCCATCTCTTTTGTCAGCTGTATTTTGCTCTCTCTATCCCTCTCTTTCTTTCTCTGCACCCACCCCCGTACACACTCATGTTACACATTAACTTACACACGTAGACACAATAGCCAACTAACTTTCCACTTGTGAATTAATCTATAGGCCTAAATTACAAACTCAAGAACAGACTGGTGATATTCATCCCTGTTGAAA
>OMKK01056046.1:0-15741 GCA_900302305.1 Polymixia japonica | reverse complement strand
AGATAGATAGATAGATAGATACAGTAGATAGATAGACAGACAGACAGACAGATAGACAGACAGACAGACAGACAGACAGACAGACAGACAGACAGACAGACAGACAGACAGATAGATAGATAGATAGATAGATAGATAGGTAGATAGATACAGTAGATAGATAGACAGACAGACAGACAGACAGACAGACAGACAGACAGACAGATAGATAGATAGATAGATAGATAGATACATAGATACATAGACAGACAGAGAGACAGATAGATAGATAGATAGATAGATAGATGATAGATAGATAGATAGATACATAGATACATAGATAGATACATAGACAGACAGAGAGACAGATAGATAGATAGATAGATAGATAGATAGATAGATACATAGATACATAGATACATAGATAGATAGATAGATAAGAGATAGATAGATAAGATAGATAGATAGATAAGATAGATACATAGATAGATACATAGATACATAGATAGATAAGAGATAGATAGATAGATAGACAGACAGATAGTAGATAGATAGATGATAGATAAGACAGACAGACAGACAGACAAACAGATAGATAGATAGATAGACAGACAGACAGATAGATGATAGACAGACAGACAGACAGACAGACAGACAGACAGACAGATAGTAGATAGATAGATAGATAGATGATAGATAAGACAGATAGATAGATAGATAGATAGATAGATAGATAGATAGATAGATAGATAGATAGATAGATAGATAGATAGATAGATAGATAGATAGATAGATAGATAGATAGATAGATAGATAGATAGATAGATAGATAGATAGATAAGAGATAGATAGATAAGATAGATAGATAGACAGATAGCACTGCAATATTTTAACATTAAATTGTACAGTAAGTAAATTTCAGTATTGTTAAAAAAAAAGACGAGATCACAGATGGTTTTGAAATAAAATAAAAATGGGATTAGTCAGTAAAATTTTAGGCTAAAGTGACATTTTAATACTGAGGCTTTGTTACAACAACCATAGTGATAGTAATACTAGTATGTAATGTAATGCATGTCAGTTTAGTTACACATTACATGTGATGTCGCAGGTAAAGTAGCAGAACCAGTCAGATAATGTTACTGAGCTTCAGTGGATTAATTGGGGATTACTCGCTCTTCTGTAACGGATTACATTGAAAGTAATGTTCCTGAGCTCCACGGGAGGGTCGTGACGGGAAAGTCAACGCAGATCTCGCTTTTGTTTCCCTCTGCAGCCCAAGAAAACGCGCATGCGCGGTGAGGAGAGGGGGTGAGGAGAGGAGGTAAGCTTTGGAATTCAACTGAGACAAACCGAAGCAGAGTCGGGATCATGGACGGAGGAGTCGGTGCAGGACGGACTGTGTTGAGTTGTGTTTCTCCACTGAAACTATAATGTACTATAATGTACTCACTACCAGGAATAGAAAGTATCATTAATAGGCTATAATGGTATTTACACATGTCGTTGGTCATCGGATCAATGGATGTTTCCTCTGCCAGATCGATCAGCCTGCACTCCGGCATAGGTGAGTTAAAAGTTTTCCATTGTTTTGACAGTTTGCATTGACGAATATAGGTAAGCAGTCTGCTGTAGTTTACGATGAACAACAATCTTTCTTATATTTTTCTTGATATTAATGAAAACTGCCAAGCCGGGAAGACTTTTTGTAGCATCTTCCATTTATTATAGTTGTGAATCTTGTGGGAATAAGAGTCACTGAAGCTTCATCAGAGAGAATACAGACGAAGCGAGAGGCTCCACCTCTGGTTACTTCCGTCTTCTGTCGAAATCACGTTAAAGGTACTATATACGATGTTTTAAACAATATAGCAGCAAACAACGATTTGCTATGTAAAGATATAGTAGCGTAATGGCGTCCTGAGCAGATAATGAAGTCACACTCGTGTGTGTGTGTGTTGTAATCTGAGCTTCTCTGTTCTTTGTTTTGGTATCCGGCCCGGCCGCGGATTTGTTTTGGTCTGAGATGCAGGTGACAGATGGTGGCAGGTGTCCTGCAGCAAGATGTCCTGAGAAGTTTACAATATTCTACGTTACTTTTGACAACAATGTCTAGGAGTTTGGGAAGAGCCTGTGCAGGTCTCAGCTGCTCCAATAGTAGTGGCAAACGTTTGGGAAATGTTGGGGGAAAAAAAACTGAATGCGAAATACACAAACTTTTACTTGATGAAGAGCTCCCATGAGACCATACACTGTAGTTGGCTTTTTGTTGCTCATCACATGCCAGACGATTAATTAAATAATCTTGAATACCTATAAAACAACATGAATTCATATTTTTTAAGTTTTACTAATGTAACTGGTCTGTAATGATTAAATGCAGCTCTTGATTGATTATGCTAGCTAGCTAGTACAGTAACGTTAGTATATTACACAGCACTTCATCACTTGAAATGAAATTGTCGTAACCAATGTCTAACTTATTTAGCATGAGGCCATTTTCTCTCCTGTTACAAAGGATTTTCTTAGATTCATCAGTACTTCAGTTGATCTCTTGAAAGTCTCCAGGTCTTCACATAAACATGAATCATCTGCAAGTTTTGCAGATTTGATGCACTGTGGCATGTTCTTTCCTCCGTGTCCGTCCACGATGTTCTCTTTTCCTCCTCTGAGTCCATCCACCACCTCTCTTCTATCGTCAGGGGTGTCTGGGGTAAGATATGGAGACTTTATACGTTGGAGGGAGAGAATCCCATGAGTGCTTGGTGCAATTAAAAATGGCAAACGTGTTTGCAGGGTAGGAAAGACTCCTGAAATGCTCCACACTCACACGATGGCCCTCTGAGGTCCACAGAGTAAAAGATTTGAGATTGCTCACTCCTGACTAAACATGTACCATCATCTCTGTCCATGCTATCCTGGGCACTGAAATGGGAAGCAGAACTGATGCTCTTAAGACAGTGCAGGACCACATTTCTTGGCCGGTTTTGTAGGGAGACTGGTACATCCTTATTGTAGGCTGTGCGGCTTGCTGTGTATCTGTAATTCCATACTTTTTCTAGACCTTAATTTTTTGACGGGATGTGAAGACTTTGGTTGGTGTTCAATATGACCTGATAATGGCTCTGCAATATGACTATCAGATAGGCCATATCACTTTACAGCTATAGATTATTCTAAACAGTAACAATTAACACAGAATGAACAGGTACATGACACACTCTCTCTCTGTGTGTCTCACTGTTGGAAACACTTGGGCAAGTGCCTGCATCTCTTGCTCGCTGTATTCTGTACCTCGGTATCCACTCAGGGTTCCACGTCTTCAAGAGGTCCAGTGCTTCTGTGATGGTGGTTTCATTCTCACATATAAATTCCGCAACGGGTTTGTAGCCAATGTTGGTTTGTACAACCCAAAAAAAGAGGCATGGAGTATTTAGATGTTTTGTAAGTTGCATCCAATGGAACCATGTCTGGTATGGTATGTTTTACATGTTGGTGTATGAAGAGAAACTGATGAGAAGTTCCATCATCTTGTCCCTTAGTGCACTTTTTTTTTTTTTTACCTTTATTTATACAGGGGAGTCTCACTGAGAGCCAGGCTCTCTTTTTCAGGAGTGCCCTGTTCACATTCACACCCACATTCATACTGATCACCTCCACTGGAGCAGTTCGGGTTAAGGGCCTTGCTCAAGGGCACCTCAGTGGTGATGATTTTTATCCTGCTGGTCCCGGGGATTGAACCGACGACCTTCCGGTCACAAGCTCGCTTCTCTAACCATTAGGCCACCACTGCACTTCCTCAAGAAGAAGCGATTACTGTGATCTTCCTCCTTCCATTCTGCCACTTTCCTCTCCAGGTTTTCAGGCATCTTTCTCTCTCTCTCTCTCTCTCTCTCTCTCTCTCTCTCTCTCTCTCTCTTTATCATAATTATCATAATTGAGACAGTAGCTCACTGTTGCTTGATTTAAATTATAATGAATTGTCTCTGGTCCCCTAGATGTGCTGGGTAAGACTGATGAGCATTGAGTAGCTGCTGGCTGGCACATTTCTGTAATGATCAGAGATTACTGTTTGTGGATAACTGGTCCTCTTTCTGGGGTGGACCTGGCATGCTGAAGGTGGACGGCCTTCACCCTACTGGGTTAGACGCCACCACTTTGTCTGAGAACATAGATCAGTGCAGGGCTTTTGATAAAATTAATTTTAGTAATAACCTCTTCTTCCTCAGCTCAACTAGGCTTCGCAATAAAACTCCCATACCTTCTTAAAAATGTACTTGTCTCAAACCTAAAGAGCTCCCAGTTAGTGCTATAGGATTTCTCCATCCTGGCCTTACTCCAGAACTGAGTAATTAATATATTGACCCCCACTTTAACTACTTCAAGTTCTAATAAGGAGTTATTTAGTTTCCCGTAGGAAGATCTACCAAGTGTATTATCAGGTACAAATAATTGGATGTTAATATGAATAACCCTATGGTCAGTAAGGGGTGTGGTAGAGGATATTAATTGTGATATTGTCTTTATTGATGGAATTGGATATTAAGCAGAAATCGATGCAGGATTGCCTGGATCCTGCCCTGTTGCATTACAAGACAATCTGAATGTAAGACATCTCCATGACAACAGAGCCATGAGAAAGCCAAATTTCATGACCCCATTGTGATCTCCAAAAGTTGACATGAGCATTTATGGAATTAAACTCTTGTAAGAAACAAAAATCAGTTTTAAGTTCTTTAGCAAATAAACAACAAAGCTTTACGTTTACAATTCTGTCTTAACCCCCTGGAGAAACTATAGATAAAGACAAGGTTATTCATGAACATTAGAAACATGAGAACAAATGAAGTAGTGGTCACCAACCAGGGGGACTGAGTTCTGCATCATTTCAATAAAATCCCAGTAAAATATACCAAAATAAAATACAGCATTCTTGACCTGCTGCCTTGGCCTCAAAAAAGGTAATAGCATTGGCTTTGTATTAAAGAACAATATAAATAAGAAATGCCTCCGTTAAGTCTTATTTATAGTATAACTAAGAACATAATACAAGAACATAGGCTATAAAATGATTAAAATAAAAAAACAAATCCAACCAACTTATTTCATCAGTGTATGACTCAGTGAACAACATTGTCATCAGGGAGAGATGGAGACTTCAGAAACATTGATAAATGCACAACCTCCGACCATCTAGGCTGTTTTGTCCTCCTTTCAAACCTTCTCTATCAACGACCACAGCTTGTTCCTGCGTTTCCTGTCCTCTTGTGAAAGATCTTAGGCTGTTGTCCTGCAGGAAGGGGGATGTCTTTGCAGCTTTCCATTTAGCATATCTGCAGACTCCAGGGGTGAACTGGAGAATACTGCCTCTGGGGTCGGTGTCACCTTCACAGACGATGCATGGTGTCCATGGTGTCAGCAGGCCTGTTCTTCTGCTCTGGCAGGACCATCTTCCTTCTCCGATTCTTCAACTCCATGAAGCCTTAGTTTCCACCTCCTGGAGTATCTCAGAGATCTTCAGAGAGAAGAACTCAGAGATCCTTTGCTGACATGTGTCCACTTCCCTTACTACTCTTTTCATAACCTTTCATATCCTTAATTTCTGCACACGCAAAATCAACCGTCTTTTTTAATTCCTCAATTTTCAGTGCATTTGCACCGACCATGTTCTCAATGTTGTCAGACCTTGTATTCATTAGTACAGAAAGAGAGACAACTATGTCACTTGAGTTGTCTTGCTCAGAGCTGCCGGGTGTGTATTGAAGCTGGGGGTTTACTTGGAGTGATAGACAGTGGTGGAAACTCATCCATTTCATCTTCTACTCTAGCGTCATAGAGGTGGTGGTATAATCCTGACAGCTGTCTATTAGTACATTACCAGCCTTAGTAACATTAGCTTCTGTAGCTTAGCTCTGGCACCTTCAGAAACTCTTTTTCTTTTGCGTTGGTTCGGCATTTTACCACTTCTCTTATATATTTCTTGTATATGGTTTTCGGGTTAAAAAAATCAAGTGTTTTGCGAATATAAAATTCAGGCCTTTACTGTTTTCAAAACTTGAATTTGCAGAGTGCACTAGAAAGCGTGCGCTCACTTCCCCATCCGGGTGAAATACCAAGTTTTTAGGGAGTCCCGTTTGACGTCAGTGTGCACGTTTACGAAGGCACAGTATTCCTGACAGATGTTTTCTCCCTGCCAACAGTATCAGGCCAATCAGTTTGGGGATCGATTTAGATACTTAAGTGCCCTTGATTGTAAGGAGATATATTAGTGTGGATGCACATGCAGCCAGTAGTGTTGGCAAACTGAAGCCAAATGTTTCAACAATCTTTTCTCTATAAGGGATACGTTACAACAACCGATTTAATGTCTGCAAAGCCCGTCGTAAGAGTGAACCAACCAAGCGTGGCCCGTTACTGTCATATAGCCTGCAGCACACATGATACGAGTCGGGTGATATTTCAACTGGAAACCCAGCCGGCTACAATGAAGGTGCCTTATAGCTTTGTTAACTTTGTGACTCAGGAAGACTTGGCTTTCTTTGAACACCGAATGAATCCGACTCACGGACTGCTGTGTAGTCCCTTTGTTTGCGTGGTAATTAGACCACTGCTTTGGTTGTAATCAATCTCTCAGCTGAAGGGATGTTAACTGTTAGGCGTCGCTGGGGTTCTCAGCCAAACTGTAAACTGACCTATAGTCACATCATAGCTCCATCTTTACTTTCTCTGGGAGAAAGCATGAAAAAAAGAGCAAAAGTATTTCCAAGTACCTGCCAAGACCCTGGTTTTCCAATCTCCTCAGAAATCTGCTAATGTGCTTAGTGCTCAAAGGTGGGAGCAAATCAGACTGTTGCTAGGTTAGCTCAAACCTGAGTCACAGGTCAGGAATTCAAGAATTTGCAAAGGCCAGGCAGTCGATTACATATTGTTTATAGGAGTTTGTTGTTCTACTGTCTCCGTTTTAAAAGGATCCCATACTGTTTATACAGATAGGCGTCAACTGTGGGCAATATCATCCTCGTCAATCAGTATGTCATAGAAAGCTAAGGAAAGCTTTTATTTTGTTAAGAAATGACAATATTTTACCCATGAGGTCACTATTATGATGACCTCTGGGTTGATGATGTAAAATTCTTTAATCAGGTAGATAATGCACACACGTAAAATGGTTTAACAGCAAAAAACCATGGCCACTCATTCTATTTAGTGTAAAGCTATAGTCTATTATATATTATACTATATATGGTCATACTATCGCAGATGTTCTGTAGTGGTGGACTCCCATTCATTGCCTGTCAGGAGAGGGAGGAGCGAGGACAAGCTGTGAACAGACAGAATGAGCAGAGAAAAGTTGAGCCTATGGAATTAATTACTATTCTGGTCCCAATGGCTCGCAAATTATATGATTGAGGCCTTGCGGCATATCACAGCATCACACGTGGGCCTGGAGGCCTGTGGTCGCGCATTCAGCTGCTCGAATGCTGCTCGGCTGTGTGCCTTATAGGACCCCGGGAACACAGGACCCCGGGAACATAGGACCCCGAGAACACAGGACCCCTGGAACACAGGACCCCGGGAACATAGGACCCCGAGAACATAGGACCCCGGGAACACAGGACCCCGGGAACACAGGACACTGGGAGCACAGGACCCCGGGAACACAGGACACTGGGAACATAGGACCCCGAGAACATAGGACCCCGGGAACACAGGACACTGGGAACATAGGACCCGAGAACACAGGACCCAGAGAACACAGGACCCAGAGAACACAGGACCCCGGGAACATAGGACCTCGAGAACATAGGACCCCGGGAACATAGGACCCCGGGAACACAGGACCCTGGGAACATAGGACCCTGGGAACATAGGACCCCGGGAACATAGGACCTCGAGAACACAGGACCCTGGGAACACAGGACCCCGGGAACATAGGTCTGAGGTACAAAAACAGGATAATAGGACAAACTGGCAAGCTAACAGCGCTCTTAGAATTTGATGATTTGAATGATTTGGAAATTGGGATCTTCAGTGGATATATTAATGCTACCAGAACAAGCTGTAATTCAGCATGAATCGAATTTCAGTACTTACAATAATTTCTTTCTCATCACAAATACCTCAAGGGTTTGGTACTGGAATACTTGAGTAGCATTTCTGTATCATGCAACCATAACAGAAAGTTTTCCTTTGAAAGAATCAAGAATTAGGATTAATATAGTCTTTGTTTGGAAAACCAACGTGTAATTCTCAGCTTTTGTTTTCCAAAGGCACTGGAGTGAACTGCTCTCTGTAAATTGCACCACTAATGTGTGACTTTTAAACACGGTTCCTGTGTGGATGTGACAATCGGCACATCTTTTACCTCCGCAATAAGCAGCGCAAAGCAAACAGTGGACAACCCCACGCCAGTTGCACTTCCCTAATGGTTCTAACAGCCAGGAGACCTGGTCTGAAACCCAGTCTGATGCTATGCTAATGAGTCAAAGGGTGAGTAGTAAACCAGCATCTTGTCTTGAGTTAATGTGCTTTGTAATAATGGACATCTCATCCTATGACAGTGGATACAAAACATTTGAATAAATCTAATAGATCACTATAATTTCACTTACTAGAAGTTAGGAAAAAGGATGACTATGTTGTTGATAAGATTTTATGAACTTCCCCCGGTCAGTTCTCTGAAGTTCCTTATGACCAGATATGATCTTTGATTTTAGGGATCTGTGGTCTAATGTGTTTCTGTTTGGGGGTTCATCAAATGCTGTCATAGACAAGAGCATTTTCATTGAAGGCATTTCATATTAACTTTGATTACCTACAGATGTAATAACCAAGGGACCAAATGCTCTAAGATTTATCTGCCCAAAATACAGTAATGAGAAACATACAAAAACTTTTTATACATAACATACAACCACATTTCTGCATTCTTTCTAGTTAAACTGTTGACCTTGTGTTATGTTAAGTATATGTAATGATCAATTATGGTGGCAACCATTAAAGTCAGTATACATGTACATGATTACACCAACACATTATCGACTCTACAGTGGAGTCAGGTTTTGTTATTCCTGACTAGCCTTGATGAGAAAATGATCATATTACACACATTAAGCCTTAAATATCAGCCTCCTACAATCATGATGCATCAGTGATAATGTACCAAACAGTATTAAAGATTAAACGTGTGGTTGTCACTATGGTAACAGCAGTGACCGTACTGCTACAGTTTTGGTCTGCTACTGTACCCATAGGCCTATAGTTTCTACACAATACATTAGCCTGTTGACAAACAATGAAATACAGATGTATGTTTGTTCCTGTTAGTGAACCGCATTAGCATAGCTCCCTCTGCTGAGTGACACTAGCTTTATTAGATAACTGTGACTCTATAATGATCCAAGGGAGATCAAAGTTTGCACCCTGAAACCAATGCACTTGCAGAAGATATGGAGGATTAACAGATAAATAAATAAATAAAAGAATCTAAAAATGAATGAAGAATAATAATGTGATAATATATACAGTACAGAAATAGATACATTTATTCTTTATTTATTTATGTTTGTGTCACTCTTGGAGAGATCCTCCAGATTAAATAGAGAACTTTGCAGTCAGAATCTTCCTAAACTAAATTTATCTTTCTGTCACACACTTAATCTCTAGTCAATTCATTGAAGTTCCCAGTCTGTCTTAGTTTAGATCGTTTAGATTGTTTAATTAGATTGTCAGAATAGCCACCATTTGGCCAGCAGCCACACTGCTGCTGTCAGGAAGTTGGCAGTTGTCCTGCCGCAACAAACCAATCAGACGTCATTAACAGGCCATAAAACTGTAGTCATTTACCTGTAAAACTTACCACACACTGGCAAATGAGTAAATGAGTTTGTTGGAATGATTGTGTGTGTGTGTGTGTGTGTGTGTGTCTGTGTCTGTGTCTGAGCCTGCATGTGTGCGTATGCATGTGCTTTGATAGCAGGTAAAGTCGTCATTGCTGATGTAAGGACTGGCAACCTGCAATTAGCAGAAAACAAAAATAAAACCCCCAAACTCTTCAAACAGCAGAGAATCTAAGGCATGAATTAAAATGCCTTCATTGAAAATGGCACGTTCAAACGAACAAGTTTAAAAGCAGACTGCGATGGGAAACACTAGAGTTTGTCATTGTATTCACTACTCCCTTATGAAGGCGTGCTGGCTGAAGTCTGGTTTAAACATCACTTCAATGAAGGCATTTTAATTAATTGGAAGACTGCCTTGGATTCTCCTTTGCTGTTTGAAACGCTGGAACCCCAAACCAAAGAGCACCTTCGATCTAAGACCCAACACACTTTTATATTCTAATCTGGGGAAAAAAACAAAAAAACATTTATAAAAACAGTATAATGTCTCCAACTGTAACAACACTGTCTCCAATGGTAACCAACCAGGGTTTCTGTTAGCCGGCATTTACCGTCCACTGGCCGACTAGAATATCAGTTGGCCGATAAATATAAATCTTGACGGCCATCTTGGCTGGTAAATTATTATTTATTAAATTTATTTATTATTATTATTAGGCTATTAAATAAAGTAACACAACATTGCAGTATGAAAATTTATAACAGTTAAAATCATATTTCTTTTTTATGAGCATACATTGACTGGTGAATTGTCTGTTAATATGCATTAGTGTGTCTTACTGAATGTATACTACTACTACTACTATACTACTACTACTACAGACTACTACTATACTACTACTACTATTACTACTATACTACTACTACTACAGACTACTACTGTCCTCCTGAGACACACACTCACAACAATCACACAAAGTCCTTTGTTGCCGTAGGCTACAGTAATGGAGAAACAGACAGAAAAGTTCTCTAAAACCCCCACTACTAACGTTAACTATGAAGAAGACCTGTGAAGAGGAAGAAGAGGAACATGCAGAAAACATTGAGGCAGTAACGTTACCAGCGACAAAAACAAACAAATCGATCTTTCGTGTTTCGTTATCCGTTAAATAAGCAATAAGCTAGCCTGCTGTTTTTGTTATTGAAAACTTTGGCTGCAATAGTTTAAATTTTTAAGGCAGCAAAGTAGGCTATGTTCCTTTTATTTTGTATAATAAAATATTTTTGTTACAACGCAATGCGTTTGATTTTGTTTTTAAACATGTATTTTTGCACACGCATGTGCATTACATATGACCGTTAAATTCTACATTTGGCCGGTAAATTAGAATCTTATCGGCCACGTTGGCCGGCCAAGAAAATGGCTAGTGGGAACCCTGTAACCAACAGTATCATAGAAAGACTCTAAAATATTATAAACTAATCAACACAACTGCTCCTTGATGTGAAGGACATTGACCCGTTGGAAGAGCTTTGACAGCCATGCAAGATGTGGCAATATGTCAGCCTGGAGGTTCTCCGATGCCACAGACCTGTAGGTTGCACAAAAGCTGTACAGGCCCTGGAACGGGCATCACTGAAGATCTGCCTGCTCTGCCACCTTGTGTGTTTTACCTCCTGGAAATGATAAACCAGTGTTATGTTAATATAGACTTACAGTACTGGTTAGTACTGAGTAGCTGGGAAATACCAACTGTGAATGATAGTATATGCAATAAATAATATACTTTGATCTTCAAGGCAGACAGTCCCAGGGTGGTATCTACTGCCTGATGGATGGACAAGTGTAGTTCCTGGAGGTGGTCCTGGAAGGTAGTCATGTATTTCACGTCATTTGATGGGTCCTTACAGGCCAGGGCCAGGCGGTGGGCGGCACTAACCATGGCAACGGTCATGGGGATGCTGCCGATCAGCTGCTTAGCAACCCCATTTACACGTCCTGTGTTACACGTCAAATAACACAACGAGGCAAATTGCATATACATTTATTTCTTAAAAAAACACACTAACAAGGAATAGTAAAATGATCATACCCATCATAACTGCTGCCCCATCAGTGCCAAGCCCAGTTCCTCTGTTGGCACCAGCTTGTTCTGCAGGACAGTGACAAGGGTGTCAGCCATACCATCACTGACTGTCACGATGTTGAGGAACTGGTTAAAAACCTGTCCGTCTTTATTCAGGTATCTGAATGAAACTAAAACAGAACGTCAGAGATATGAAAAGTCCAGTCTTTCGAATAGGGTATGAAACCGGAAGTATGCCTAATTCACGCAGAAGATTGACACAAAATGACGACCGCAGAACGCAAACAACTAATACTGACGATTATTTTTTAAACCCAGTTAAAATTACTTGAACAGGGACGTGTGACACAGCTGGGTTTGAGAAAATGGAGTTATGCCTATTAACTTCTGCAAAAACAGACACACCCAGACAAACTAGGGAGCAGTGGAATGCACTTGACACACTTTTAGGGGCTAAACATAGACATTTAACACAGTAGATGAAGCTAAATGGCTACCACCATAAACCCAGTCAAACCACCAGCCACAGGAAATCCCAGTCAAGGATCAGAAAACATCTGGAATAGTAGAAGCTGACACAGTCAAGAGGTTCATTTGTTCAGAGCCAGTATTCAGTCGGTTTTCTCAGCTTGGTTTTGACACTTTGCCAGCTCAGTGTGTATTATGCAGCACAGCACCACATTCATCCAGAGAAACACATTAAAACAAAATATTAACAAATATTTTACAAACATATCACATAGATGCCACATTGGCCTTATTTATGATTTACGTGGAGTAAATATAATAAAAATGACTCATTGAAATCGGTTGAGAAATGTAAACGTTATGTTACTTTTTATCCAGAAGAACCGCTGCTCCCCTGTTTACTTGTATGTGTTTACAGGCCAATATGGTCCAATATGGAGGCGATGTTGACGTATGGGTTGAAGCAGTCAATGCAGCGTCTATGTATAATGTCTATGGTTGGTACAGCCTGTAGTGTATTAAGCAGTAAAGTGTAAACAGTGTGTGATTGGTGAGTCAGTCAGTCATGTTGCTAGCTTGCTAGCGGCGTACAGCTCAACGTTACCGGTCAGTCAGTCATGTTGCTAGCTTGCTAGCGGCGTACAGCTCAACGTTACCGGTCAGTCAGTCATGTTGCTAGCTTGCTAGCGGCGTACAGCTCAACGTTACCGGTCAGTCAGTCATGTTGCTAGCTTGCTAGCGGCGTACAGCTCAACGTTACCGGTCAGTCAGTCATGTTGCTAGCTTGCTAGCGGCGTACAGCTCAACGTTACTGGTCAGTCAGTCATGTTGCTAGCTTGCTAGCGGCGTACAGCTCAACGTTACCGGGTGGAACTTGCGGCGGTGAAATTTGGTTCTGCATTACGTTCATCAATCTTCGTAGCACGTATTCTCCGTGCGACTGCATGCACTGAACCGTAACGTCCGTACCGTGACGGTTGGATAGTATCTACGTAACGTACGTGCTACCCAAGGTTTCAAGCCAGGTTGCTTCTCATCTCATCTAACAGGTTTGGGGGTGTAACAGTAGCATTTAGCAAAGATGAAGCCAGTTTTTGACACTGACCAAAATTATCGTCCTGGCATGAACTATTTGATGTATAGGTGATGTAAATCAGTCACTTATTCCCCCTGAACATGTAAATAAAGCAGTGTGGGAAGGCAGGGAGACGCTGAGCTGATCTGGATTGAGATGTGTTTATGTGTCACTCCATTCTCTCTCCCATAGTCTGTTAGTGTAACAGCAGAAATCCCACAGTGCTTATGTGGTGGAGGACTAAGTACATAATTACTCATTAGTCTAGTCTCTCCTCTTCTTTCTCTGTCTTTTGTCCTCTGTTTTTCCCTTCTCTGTTGTGCCAACAATGTGCCATCTGTTTCCCCCCCTGTGTGAATCTGTGGGTCTGATTGACAGTAGCAGTTGCTATAGTAACGTTTTGCTCACTCTCTTCATGATGGACTCAGAGTGTGCTTTATAACTTAGTGATAGCATCCTCTTGCACAAAGTATTCCAACACCAGGACAAATATATCAGACTGTTGGATGCATGTGTCCCAACACTGTGCCATGAGTTCATATTGAACAAGTGATTGTATTTAGTTTTAATTCTTAAAGTGCATCGCCCAGGTTGCATGGGAGATGTATTTAAAATCAGCAGTTATAGAGGCGTGACTATGAGTTCCTCATGTGTGCTACACCGCTTGACTTGTGAAGTTAGTTGAGGCCTGTAGTTAATGAGTTCTGTAGTTTACAGGATATGACTCACCCCTTTTAAATCCAAATTTAGGTAGATTATTCTTATAAATATGTCTCTATAATCTGGAAAACCCCATTATGTTATCTGGAACGAACGCACCCACTGCATGGCAAGAATCAGCCTCATAGAATTAGTCATCGCCTTGATGTTTCTCAATAGAGTCAGAAGAATCAAAACATCTCAAGTTTCAAGAATAGAGTAAATATGTGTTTTCATGGTTTCTGAGAGGCTTCCTTACTGGGACTAGCAGAGGATTGTACATCCACCCTAAATCAACACGAGGTGCTGGATGAGAACAATGAACTGGAGTACAAAACAAGAGTCAGATGGGATCTGTTTGCTCATGGATGGATCTTTTCTCATTACCTCTCATTATATTATCAATTCTCATTATATTATCAATTCTCATTATATCTAAATACCTAAACGACTTGCTGTGTACCTTCCTTCACAACACAGAGCACAGAGCTGTCTGAAAACACCACTCTTTATTTTGACAGTCTGGGAAAATATATGCTTATTATGACACAATATGAGACTGGCTTCAGATAGCCTTAGTTAGCCAGTCAGCATTTTAGTGGTTTAAGATAAGTGGATTTTACAATGTATTTATTTCTTAAATGTAACAGCAAAATATGTGATAGAGGGCAATACAGAGATATCATATTTATAGAGAGAATACAGGAAAAGTTATGACAGTAGTTCAGTAATTCAGTAGTTAATTGGTATCTGCTGTTCTCTCCTTTCCGGTCAAGTCCTTCCCCTCTGGTTCTATTTTTACATGGAAAAGACACTTCTGCACATCACTCACTGTCTTTAAACTAAATCTGCAACAAATTACAGTTGACTCTTGCACCTGTTGAGTAGACCTACTTGTCACGTCCCACTGTTTTTACTGTCTTTATTGTAATGTATTTATTTATTAACTGTTTGTTATTCTGTCATTTATATAACCTTGTTTTTACTTTTAGCACCCTTTGCTCTTTGGTTCAGGCTGCTCTTGTAAATAATTGCTTGCCTGGGTAAATAAAGGTTAAATAAAAAATAAAGCCTGTAGGCGTCATTCACACTCCTCACTCCTCCCACCTCACTCCTCACTCCTCCCACCTCACTCCTCACTCCTCCCACCTCACTCCTCAGTCCTCCCACCTCACTCCTCAGTCCTCCCACCTCACTCCTCACACCTCCCACCTCACTCCTCACTCCTCCCACCTCACTCCTCACACTCCTCCCACCTCACTCCTCACACCTCACTCCTCACTCCTCACACCTCAACCCACAATTTAGTGTTTTGAAAGTTGTTAAGAGGACAGTGAAAGACAGTTTCTGTTTGTTTGAGCCTTTAACAGGTCAGAGGAAAGGTTTTTAGGTGGGCTGCTTCAAATGTTTAGAAGAGCTGTCTGTCAATCTAGATATTGCTTCATTATATCTGCTGGCTCTGGTCACAGGGAGGAGTGTTGTGGTGAAGTGTTGATATCCTAAAACTATCACCTTTCCTGCTTCCGTCAGTGTTAAGCACCGTCACCCTTTGACCATACAGGATATGACTCATTGTCTCATAGCGTACATA
>OMKK01056043.1:0-13105 GCA_900302305.1 Polymixia japonica | reverse complement strand
GACTGAAAGAGAACACAGCTATGTCTTTCCATTGTGTCAAAACAAATATAAAAATAACCAGTTTATCTGAACAAATATAAAAATAAACAATCCATTTTATGGAGCCTTTCCACCAAACAAAAAGCATATTAAGTATTTTTTTTTATTTTTATAAAACACTGTAGAAAAGGTATGGTGTATTATGAAGACATTGTAGCAATGTAACAAGTGCTTGAGTATTTTTTATTACCATCCTTGCAGGGTAAATGTTCCAACTTTTACTTTAATGAGATTTTGTGGCTGAAGTGATGCTACCCGCAATGCTTACACAAATATTATGCATGTAATGTACAGTACAGACCAGGAAGGGCAGAAAAGGAGGCCTTCTATTGTCTGCACAGTGAACTCATTGTACAAGTACAGGAGTGACATTTAAACTGTTTACACTAATGAATAACAATGGGAAAGAAAATCCTGAAGGCAAAGGTGTAACACAACTGCACTCACTGATCTCCTCGATGACCACGGTGTTGTCCATCGCCACGTGTACAACTAATCGGCTCCACGAGTCAAACATCGCCAGTTTCCTGAGAGAAAGACAGGACATTTTATTTATTTTTACTCTGAAGAGCGCTTTTTCAGACAGTTTTCTAACCTCCTCTGTCTAAACCCCTTATTTTAACTGTCTGAAAGTAACATGTTCATGTAGGGTCAGAATCTAAAGCAGACCATACAGTCGTCTGATGTTACCCTCAAATGACTGATCTGCGTGTGTGTAGTCATTATCTGGAAAGTGTTTCCTGTAGTTTTTTATTTGAGATGTGTCCCAGGTTTACTCATCGGCTCATCCCAGGGTCAGATCCCCAGTGGCCTTTATTTTGATATTTATACTATGATAAATTGACAACTGTGCTGTATTTGTTTATGCAATTGTTTTTTGTATGCGTTGAGCAATAAGGCCAGATGGTGAATTTTCAATGTATTTACATTTGGTGGGGTAGTTTTTCCAGTGGCAGGGGGCCACAGCAGCTAAATTAATGTAATGGACACAAGTGATGTGTTAATTTAACTGCTAAAAGCACTTACTTTAGAACCTGGGCCACTGTGTTTGGTCCATACCACTGGCCTATGGACTTCCCCTCTCCAACTCCCATTTGGGCTGCAGTGTTAAATAACAAAAGGACAATTTTAAAAGAAATTATTTTGGGATCCTCCAAGTAGGCCTATGTTATAACATGAGAAGTTTGATGGTCAGTGCTTACCAATCTGATGGATGGAATAGTAGCTGTCTTTCTTGTCAATGAAGGCATTGAGAATACTGATGTATTCTTCTCTTTGTTTCTGGCCTCTGACCCATCTCCAGTCTGATGAACAAATCATCAATTATCAAGGCTGCTTAAAACAAGCTCTTCATGGTATAGTCTAATTGCTCGGGAATAGTAATCTGTACCAGACAGTACTGGAAGTCACTTACTTAAAAGGTTATGTCTGGAATAGGAGGCAAGCTGGACACATCGCTACCAGGTCTTAGCTGATCGGGAATGACTGCATCAAGGACAGATTTTTTTTTAAATGCACCAAGACGACATACCTCTGCCTAGATGTCTGCAGACCAAGGCCTCGCCAAGAATCATCTGTCCACATCGCAACATACATCCCCATCCCGTATCTGACGTTGGTCCTGTCCCCCCTGTAACAGGATCAAGCGCCATGCATAAAATATACGGTGAAAGCAGATAAACAACCCATAGTACGCACTGCTCAGTAATCAAAAAGTGCTGGCGAGTGGCTCAACAAAGCCTACATCAGTCACCTAAACTTACCAATTGGCTGGAAGTTTTTTCTGTATGTGAACCACAGCCGCGAAGTGACATCTGACAAAATCTCATCCCTCTCTAAATGAAGAGCATAAATCAGCACGTCAATACGTCAACGCTTACAATTGTATTACGCACTAATGTACTAACCCGTAAATGAATGGCATCTCTCTTCCACTCAATCTCGCTCACTAAAGACACATGCACATTGTGACAACTTAATCATGTCTTCTGCAGTCCTACCCGTGAGTGCACTGAATTCTTTCCCTAAGATCCACACAGGTTCCGAGGTCTCTGGAAAATCTTCAAATTCTCCAAAGCGAAGTGTGTCGTATGTCAGGGTAGCTGAAAAACATGTAGACACGAGTCATACATGAGTCTTTTGTAAACATCCAACAAAGGGAGGGTTTGATTTTGCCAACTGCTGGCCACCTATTACAGCTAACGACTATAGCTAGCTGTGATATGTCCCCATAGGTTTAGCTTCACTTTCTATCAGGTCGTAAGGCTGTAGTGTCCACAAGATGCCCTGGCAGATTTGAGACCTGGTTGCAGGGCTGGCATAGTAAGTAGTCTCTAAACTGGAGGACCCAGGAACAAGCCCCCTTGTCTGCAAGCATCCACCCCGCTTAAGTGTCCTTGAGCAGGTCACTAAATCCTTACCAGCTCTCCACAAACAGTAATTAATTTAGTTTTCACTTCCGGGTTTAACTCTTGTTTGCTCAGCATCTACAGACAACTCCAAGAAAAAGAATGAGGAAAAGGGGGAAAAGGCAATCAGAATTATGGACTCTATAAGTTGCAATTAGAATGATTACTGGGCTCCTGGCCAGGTCTAAACTTTCGCACAGCAATCAGTGAACTTCAGCCGTAAAGTACAGCTTGTAGAGTACGCGCCGCCTTCATTTTTAACAAAGCAAAAGTTACCAGTGCCTGTTATTTTAAGATGAGAAATGTATCCACGCTCTCTTTGCAAACATAACAAAAATAATTTAACAAGCTTCCTAATAAACTAGTCATTAAGTTATTGGCATGTGATTACAGCTTTTAAGGTTTTTACTACACTACACACTCAAACTATGAACCCTCTGAACTCCTTGGGCATCAGGGATGCTAGATTAAGACAGAATATAGTACAACTTCAAGATTGTTAAAACATTACATTTCCCATTACCATTGAACTGAATTATCTCTAAGCAATTTATTGCTCACAACAAGAGAAGGTTATATAAAGATTTGATCCTATGCCAATAGGGTCATGTATTAATCTAGAAGATAAACACTGACCCACTTAACTATTACATATATTAACTATGTCTCATAGAAGATATCTGAGGGCGTTTCACCTGCCTTTTAAGGAGTTAATGTAATGTCTCAAAATGTAATGCAATATACTGTGCATGTGTGATGTAAAACATCTCCAGCGTGGATATGTTGTTATATTGGTAAGAAAATCAAACAAAAGCAAGGGAACACAAAGAGCTTGTTAACTTGCTACCAGTGTGTTTATAACCAGGTAACTTAATCATAAAATGATCGGTGTGCTTCAATTAACGTCAACGTCTCACAGGTAAGTGAACCAATACGTTTGCCTCAAAGTAAAACCGCTAAAGTGTCAAAAGCAACAAAAGAAAAGAAAAGTTATTATGACTTAAATCAGCATACTTGCATAGCTGGGGTTACTAGAGATGGTGTGGCGAAGCCAAGGCCTTTTAATGTCACTTCTAACTTTAAATAACATCTACATTCCCCGTGATAATGGCAGCCTAATGACTCTGATGGTGACAGTGCATTGACTGGGATTTCTCATCTTGGGCGTAATGTTAGCATAAACAGTCAAACCAAGGACAGACACCAAGTTACCCATAGCACGATAGCATCCCGCGAAACAATTACTTGTGACATTATCTAGCTACCGGTCACATAACGTGCTATAAAGTTGTCCCGATTAGCTTTCAATACGAAGAATCCGCAAGATCTACTTAATAACAGCTAGCTAACGTCAGCTAGCAATTTGGTCAGCAGGTTAACGCTAACGAGGCTAAAGAAAGGAGTACGTGTTGGATTGACGGTTGAAGTTAACTATGTTTCGTGACAGAGTCGGGGATTTGCTGCCAAAGATAAAAAATACCCCTCTCGTGGATATTCTTTGACTAACTTAACTTCTAAAGTGCAGAAAACCACAGTTATTTGGTCCAAAATACTCCCCTACCTGCATCCATCCCGACGGTCTTCACTCTAACTTGTTTGTTATGCCCTGTACGCCGAAACCATCTAGCCAATGGAAAGGGAATCTCCGCTGCGGAATTTGGAAAAGGGGCGGGCGTTTCCTCGCCGCGTCCAATTAGAGCTTCTGTTTTGGGCGGAGGTATCTTTTTAGCTTCCCGAATGATACGTTTACAGATCTGCAGCTTGAATTATAACAATGCTTCCCATCGGGTCAAGCTGCTAACATGCTATGGAGATCAGCGGTCTACGGTAGGACTGGAGCGTGGACTGGACTGCCACCGACGACCGCTCCATCTGTAAACACAATATCTTCGGTGCCAGAGTGTCTTCTTTCTGGTGGCTGCTTGTTTACATATAGCTGCATTGATGGAGTAATCATGAGTGTTATTGGTTGTGTATCCACCTAGATACTGCGAGTGAGTCTCGTTGGTGACATAATATGCTCATTGAGAGTGAATGATGTCAGCATTACATCTGACAGCGAAATCAGTGTCTGCGGTCGATGGAAAATCAAGGCTCCCGTGTGCAGCAACTAGTGTATACAGTTTGTGACATTAAAACAATTTATTTCCTCGGACACTCAGTGCTGCATGCCAAAACAAAAGTGAAGTTATTCACAGGATACATTCTGTTTGTAAAATGAAATAATATCAAAGTGCGTTAACTGTTGTAATTACAATAAATATTAAAAAAAGCAAAGTGAATGTTAAAAAACGGTTCAGACAAGCACACACTCCCTAACGGTAAAATAAAATACAGAAAAACTGTAAGTAAATAATAATCACACACACGCAGGCACACACACACACACACACACACACAAACACCCAGTTGCATTAAGTACAGTGCACACACCCAATAAGGCATTATACGTGACCTGTGACTGGTCTACTTACATAGGATCTATTCATTATGTTTTCAAACAGTTTTTTAACATATCACCACAATATCATAACTATAGTACTTTCATTCTTTCAATTCACAAAACATTTCTGTTAGAGAAAAATGATTTTGAACTTTGTATTAATCTAACAGGTACTCTGTTGGACCAGAAGTGCCAGCTAGGCAAGTAGTACAGATGTTTGCAGGACCTAAGGCCCTAGCTCAAGGAACATTCTCAACTGTGTCAGAATAATTATTATCATTTATAACCACTAGGGGAAGCGCAACCACTTCCAACAAACAGACATTTCTGCTACTTGTGTAGTACCATATTCAATCTAATTTTAAATCTGCACATGAAAATTCTACATTTTCAGCATTTTCAAACTTTTGTGCAAGACTTATCAAACCACTAACAGTGTTAACGGCAACAGAGTTGGACTACAGCAAAAAGATTTACATCTAATGAACTCACATTTCAACAATATATTGACTGTCATAATATTATTGTTAATAATAACTAGACACTAGCATGTGAAGCAGAGGAGGCAGGGCTAATCCACATTGTCTGTGAAAGTATGGGTGTTCGTCGATGTCGACTCAGTGCAAACTTCCGCAAGTGTAAACAAATCCAAAGCAGAGGATGCTTCAGTGGAACAAGGTTGTACTATGCTGGTGAATGAGACCCACTGTCCACAGTCCAGACAGTGTATGATCAAGACTTTCACTTTTCCCGGAGGAGATAAAACACCATCGCCTTCAGATAATGTCCACAGGTGCAGGCAGCAGACACCAACCAATGAGATCGGAAGCTGGGATCAGTATTCACCACGCATTTTGTTACATCCACCTGTGATGGTAAAAGGATATACACATTCAGCACTTAACTGATAACGATATGGACTATGGAGCTGGGGTTAAAGTGTTTCATGCAACTGATATACAGCAATTCAGTTGCAGAGCTCTGCAAATGAATTCCATTGAGTTTGATTCTAAAATGCAACAGGACAAACCAAACTTGGTGGTAGCCTAGAAAAGTCTGGGTGGATAATGAATACCACCCTGCCTCAAGAGTCACTGTCAAAGTGTACTGGGCAGGGCATTGTTGAAAGAGCATGCGTGGTCAGTCAATCTTCCCTGGATACATAAAGGTTAAAAATGTCACATTTGAAGCAAATATGCTGTAGTGTGGGTTTAAAGAGTTTATGGGTCCAAACTGTTTTCTTACTTTGACAACATCTGGGGAAACTGCAGTGAGAGGATGTGCAACTGGCCCACAAATATGTCATTTCAAAGCCAAAGCCAACAATGCGTATTTTGACAAACGTGTTATATAACTGGCAAAAGATTTTCAGAGCACTGAAAGAAGTGTCGATCTCTAACCCCGTCTAATTTCCAACTGTGTCCTAGAATGCTTCAGTCAGGTAGCTAAGATGTGATACATGCTGACATCATCTCTTAATAGAAGGTACACTCTCAGATCAGATGGCAAGTGTGGCTACAGAGTTGGTCCTACATTGGCCCCTTTGAAGTCGGTTACACAATACACTGTCTTCCATTTTATGACGTCCTACGTAACATATCTGCAAGAGCAAACTGACTTGGGAATGTGAGCTTCAACAGAGACAGGGCAGACAGACAAGATTAAGTTGCACGGCTATCTAGTTGTTTTGTGTGTTCACTTCAAATGTGCTAATTCAGTCTTAGTACCAGAGCCTTTGTTTGCATTTTGTGCTTTGCAAGCAGAGCAGAACATAGACAGTGGCACTTTGCCAGACCTTGATTTTCTTCTGCCTGAGCTCCACTTGAGTACAATTATTGCATTAGATTTTTATCAGATGTTTTTTTTGACAAGATTATACAAGACTTTTTATTTTTATTGTTGATTGTACTGATGTTTCGTTACTGCGTTGTTTACTATTATATGTTTTATTACTGATTTTATATAATGTAAGGTGACCTTGAGTGCCGTGAACATGAAAAATGTATTATTATTATTATTATTATTAATAAGACTATGCAGATGGGATGTGTTTTTCTCATCTGTCTAAAGTGGTGATTCAATTTTATATCCATGGTAGATTTTTGAAAATCATTAGTAAATAGTTAAATTGCAATTGTATTAGTGAGGGTCAGCTACTCTGGTACTGCCCTTCCTCATGGATTCCCCCTTTGAAATCCTACCGCTGTTGTGCCATCATTTGCAAACAGACAAATGAGACAATGAAAGAATAGACCTACTTTGCAGGGAAAGGGCAAAACATGACATGTCGTGCATGCTAGATTTAGGGTCATTTTGAGAATTACACAGAACTGTGTACAAACATATGTACATATGTTTACCAATCAGGATAAGTAGTCTCTCTAATGTGTGCTGGTGATGTCTGTGTTTTAAACGGAATGCTACAGTTAGAGTATCAAACAAACCAAGGTGAACTATTGCAAGAGCTTGCTTGTTTAATATCACTTATCTAAAACAAATGCTGTTGCACACATAGATGTATATTTTTGCATTGAGGTGATAGAGTTCGCCTTACCCAACCCCCCCTCCTTTTTAGCCAGCAGGTCAGACTCTTGCGGACAAACTCCCCCATGCAGTCAACAATGGTGTGGACCATGGCTGGATGGCCATGCCGTACACAGTCCACTGCCAAGGCCCCTGCCACTGCATACAGAGAGACCACTTTTCCCCACGTCACACCTGGGGATAGATTAGACACATGCACAATTTATAAGTTGTAAACGAATAAAGCAAAATATAATAAATGCTTAATCACATCCACTGACCCATTTATGCCATACTAGCTGATATATGAAATCATAATATAAATTTGCAGTGGCTAGCAATTATATGAAATGATTATATTTCCATCAGAAAGGCTAAGCCTTTCAGAACAACTGTAATATTTTTGTGGAGTTGAAGTATGCCAAAGGGTGGTAATGTCTCTGCCAGCAGCTCTCACTGAAGCGGGGTTGAAAGAGGTTATATAACCAAAGCAGCAGCCAGGCATTGAGCCGACATGTCTACCTCCTCAAAGAGGAAAGCCCATAGACGAGGCTTTATGCTAACAGTAACACATTATTCCTCATTTAATTAGTCAGCAGATAATTTTTCAAGCTTAATCCGCATGTTAAGTAAAGCTTTGATCTGCCAAACCATTTAAGGTCCGAGCCTCAGACTATTCTAAAGTGTTTACATGTTGAACACCAATCCAAATTCAACCTCATGTCCATCTATCTTCTAGGATTGTCATCTGTTTACTTCAGAAATTCTCATAAATGGTGGTTATGTTCCTCATTGTTTAAAGACCCAATCAGGAAGTGCAGTACGGCCCCCCTGTTTAAACACTGTCACCGTACAACTGGGTTTGTGTAGCTAGTGATTTGGATTTAAGGCATTTTTTCCCTCTCATACAATTTTGTTAACTTCTGGTGTAAGGACAGCCATTATGGAACACCCAGAAAGATCTTTAAATGCTGTACACAATGTGTGTACAATTGTAATTCCTGTAACCACAAGAGTAAAACAAAACTTCTACTACAGTTAATCACAAAGTAATCTGTAATCTACAAAGTGTTCTCTAGTAGTGTTCATCTAGTTCAAATTAAACACATTTGCTACTCTGGATACATTTCCTAGACAAAAAGCACAAGTATCTGGAAAATCTCTATTAAAGGCAATTAAATGATAGGTGTGTAGTCAACCATCTTCAGTCATGACTGGTTATCTGTGACATGCACACTGTGCCACACGGAATGTAAAACATCCACATTTTGGATGAACAGATATACAGCATGTCACATTTTAAATGTGGCAGAGTTGACATTGAACATGGGTGTGTGTATGCGCACAATCCTCTAGCAAAGTGACAGTTGGGCCCTGAAGTTATATAGATTCAATGAAAAGGTATGTTGTAGAATAGTAGTAGATAAGGCACCTCTTCACTGAGATCCTTTGTCTGGTCAAGCAGTGTAGGAGAAAAGTTTAATGTCATTTTATATATTTGTTCATTTATTTATTTTTAAAGATATTCGATTGAGTTTATTTGCATCTTGTTGATAAAAGTATGATGTGTGACAGCTTCCTGTTGAGCTCATGTGCTGGACAAGTCTGTGGTTATAATCTACTGCTGCCCATAACATCCTCTTTAGGCAGAGTCAGGTCTAAGCTGTCAGTCTTATGTCCAAATATATTATCACTGTGGAAATATTGAATGTGCTGTAAACTGAAAGTGAAGTCAAACCACAACTGATATACTTCCCAGCATAATGTGTTTTACAGTCCAAACTTTGTTGAATAATACACTAGTAAATAGTCATAAAGTGGATATCCTTTTATCATTTTATTATGTTCAAATTAGTCAATGAAACAAACTCCTAAAGATATTTCTAAGTAACCTTTTACACAAAATTGTTTTTGTGCAGTTTACAATCGCACACTAATTGCCTTTGGAGCAGAATGCTTTGTAATTCCCTGAGGAAAGCCTCTGTTGGAGTTCATGAGTGAACTCCCTGGGTGGGGTTCTAACTGTCTGTAATGATCATTCACTTGAGGAACATTTTAACCTAATATGGGCCAGGCGTCTTCTCTACTCAAGTTCCTTTGCTGCTGGATAATAGCAGAAATAACCTCTCTCCAAACAACTGAACATTGCAGTGTGGTTCTTTCAGTTCAGTTTTAGTGGTGTGTAAAAAATCCCGGCATGGTTAGCATAGTTTGTGTGTGTGTGTCTGTGTGTGTGTGTGTGTGTGTGCGTGTTTAAACAAAAGGTTAAGCTTAACTGTACACAAAAAGGGTTTAGTTTGTTCCTCTGCAATGGAAGCATCACCAGTCCCTCTAGTAAATCAATTTTAATACTTCTATAAAAGCAGCAACCCAGTGTGCTGTCCTCTCAACTCAAGTTACTCTTTGGGCACGCATCCTAAAGCCTATGCCTCACATAACTTTAAATACCTCCATTGTATTTGGCTCAAGCTCCGTATTTTCCCCTCGGTAATGAAAACAGAAAGATGACCATTTCTAAAAGAGCAAACTTTCTCTGTGCCCCGTTCGTTCTCAAGCCCCAGGTTTGTGTATATTAAAATTTGGCTTGATGAAAAAAAACAAGACAATCTTGCTTGTACACGTGATACCTGCATACACAGGTACATGATTTGAAATAATATTTTGTTTGCGTGGACCTACCCGTGGAGAATATATCTGCAGCCACAGCCAGGAAGGCATCAGACACGACACTCTCTGATGCCACCGTGATGTTGAGCTGTCTCGCCACATTCCGGTAGATGTTCGGACGCAGGTACTCCAACTCATCGCCTGACCGAAACAAAAAAAGAGGTGTGATTTTCTTTAAATAGAAATTCAACTAAGTTAAAATATGTCATTGGCTCAATGTTATGGTGCATCTGCCTCAGTGCTTTTGCCTGGTTTCAATGTTCAGACTAATAATCCCACTAAAGATATTCATGATTATTAATCACATTCCTCAAGTAAACTCCACCAGCAAGGGTTGGAGAGTATAACAGATTGTATAACAGTGATGAGATGTTTTCACTAAAAAGATGATCTTACTCTTACAGCTACTGTGGGCAATGCACTGAAAATATGAGGCAATTAGATAATTCATCTCAATTAGATTTTGAGATTATAAAACCAAATATTTAGATTACAAACAATATTTACTGACTCAACCTGCAATAGATGCAAACGATCAATCATGTCATCATTACTGATCATCATGAATGAAAATAAGTTATTGTCCACACTTCATGTGCATAGTTTGGAGATGCACTCCAAAAGTAAATTAAAACTGAACTACTTTTTAAAACTATTTAAAACTAAATCTTCTTTCCTAAACCTAAATTATTGCATTTTAGCAGGTCAATAAGCTATCATCACACTTAGTAACCATCTCAAGATTCAATGGTTGCAGCCTCTGCATAAGGTATCAATCATAGGCTGTCAATACATTTTAGAAACTCTGTCCATCCTGTATCCCAGATCCACCCCATAACCTACCAAGCCAAAGGAGCACCGACGATATTTCTCCGAGAGTACCACCTGATGCTGACAATCCGTGTTCGGGTTTGGACCAGCCTATCCCGGCCCGGTTCAGTCTGGAGTGGATGTAGTCCCTGCACAGCGCCTTGGCCTGCGACACCAACTCCTTGTCGGTGGGCGAACGGTCAAACACCTCCATCACTTCAGCCGCGAATACTGAGGAGCGGCGCAACATCTCCATGCCCCTCTCATCCAAAAGCACCTCCTCCCCGCCTCCACCTCAACTACACCTCCCCTTGAGAAGATTTGTGAAGATGGAAGATTATAGTCCCTGCGGTTAACACGACGGGATTAGATTAGTTATTGAAACACGTTTTAACAGCAGGGCCTAGACGTTGTATGGCGAAAACGCATCCAGAGCCAATCTTTAAATTACATAAACCACCTCCTACATACGAAAGTAAAACGCAGGCGAGGAAATACTAAGTGATAGATCGAACAAAACGTGATTCCGTTTAGATAGTTTATCCTAATTGGCAATGACGCGTCGACGTCAAAAATATACAATTACTACAAGTTACATTTCATTACTTAAACATAATTGACAGCCGACACACTTACCCAGGAATCTATGATTTTGATCCCACTTCAAAACCAATCCAAAAAAAAAAAACAACCCCAAAAAATGTTGTTTTGGTCATTGAACTGTGTAGGAGAACAGCGGATGCCTATAGGGATTTACTGTCATTCTAAATTAGGCGCAAAAATATCCTACAGTTCATAGTCTGGCTAGTGTTTCCTTCTAAGGACACTCATTCTGGAGTCCAAAGGCGGAGATAACTATATCCACATTATGCCCCGCCTTAACCAGTCTTAACTCTATGATGCACACAGAGGTGATGCACATTATTATATTCAGTGCAAATCACTTTTTTTTTTCTTCTAAAGCATTTGAGTCTGAATTTGAAACTTCTGACCGGCTGCTTTGCTCAAGAAAGTTTTCTGCTCAAAAGGCTTTTAACCATGAGGTAACTGGAAGAACCCGTTAAAAAAGCGCGGCTTACTAAGTCCGCTACTGATAGAAGTCAAAAAAGAAAAATCTTTCTGATGACTTTAGAGTGCAATTTAATTTTCAGTTTTCATTGCATTGTGCAGCTGCAGCTCTCACTAACCGAAACAGAAGCTAAGGAATAATTTCAGTGCCCTCCAGAAATTCTGGCACCTTTGGCCATTAATCTGCAGTCGATAAATCGTTATCGAGTATGGTTTGCAGTTATAGTATATTATAGTATATTAACCCAGTTATTGATAATATATTCTAAAAAAAGATAGTTGTCACAATCATCGTGACAGAGCACAATGACAACAAGTCAGAAGTCCACGCCTCCCCCACTCCCTATGTTTTCTTTTTTTTTTGCCGGGAGGAGACATTTGAACTTCTTGGAAACTTACCACACCTACTCTTGTCTTTTATGGTGTTTGGACATGCCTGAGGAGCTCCCTCCTTTGTTTATGGCTGCTCACACATATGTGCACGTATTTGTTTTTGTTGCATGTATTTTAGCAGCCACGGATGGCAAATATTCTAGTTTATTTTGATCAATAACGAGCATCTGCTCATTTGTTATTACATATTTTCATTTTTTCAAATTTCATTCACACCAAGACGTTTCAAACTTCCTGAATGAGACTGTCAAACTTTTCAGCATGACGACCTGCATCTCTAGCTTCTAAAGAGCACATCAATTCCAGTCAATTGCATTTATATAATATAATTATATAATCTAGTTGCTTCATTTCATCCAATACATTGTGACAAAGAGGCATAGATGGAGGCTGCCATACTTGACGCCGATACTTGTAGACTTCTATACATCCCCAAGGTATAACTGCTTTTCTTTTTTTTTTAACGTAAAACAAACATTACTACCTCAGAGGGACATACAGTAGGTCAAGCTGTTTCTGGTATAGGCCTTGGCTAGAACTGCAGACGTCACACCTCTTCTAGCCATGAAACCTCCTCTAGGAGGTGAAAATTGTATTACACTACACAATATGTTTTATACATCAGCAGGAAGGCACAGAAACTGCGACCCAAACATTATTTTTATTTGTTAAGCTTTCAATGCAATAACATGAGACTACACGAGGGCATTCGGGAGCATGGCCCTGATGACATGCTACACAATAAATAGGAGTA
>OMKK01056040.1:0-13053 GCA_900302305.1 Polymixia japonica | reverse complement strand
GGGTATCAACTTGTTATAAGCATAGAAACCTGATGTTTACTCTCTCTGGGACAGAGAAAACCACCTGATGAAGGAGGGAATCTACAATAGATTGTTATTACACTGCACTGTACTCACATGTTAGTCCTGGAGACCTAATTGCTTTGTTGTTAACATTACATCTTATATAATTCAACAATAAGACCAAACCAAGAATGATCTATCCTGAATACGTGGGAATTCAAATGATAAGATTTCATGTTAAAACCCTTGCTTAAAAAGGTTCTTTCATACTAAACACAAACAAGGCCGGGAACACAACTGTCAACTGCACAAAGATCATTAAACACACATTTCAAGTGGTTTAGGGGGGAAAAAAGCTGTCGAATTGTAACAACAATGTCACCAAGCATATGAGCTGCTGCTTGGCTTCACATTAATATGGTTAACACACAATGTCAGTGTGCATTGTCAGTATTTAGCAGACCAAATGCATCTGGGGCATTTATTTTGTGTTGAGTTATATAGTCACTCTAAAAAATTGCAGGGCAAGCTGTCAGTGATTTGAGAAAGCTTGCTTTATTGTGACGGATCATCATGCCCTAGAGATTGACAGATGTCCCAGCATTGCAAAGAAACGATAGCAGTTTCTTTTTATTTGGACTTGTTTGGTTTCAGCATGTTAAATCTTGCCTGCTCTCCCCTATTGCCGTTTTCTGATTTATTTCATCAGTATTCTACAGGCTTTTTGTTCAGCAGAGGATCCCAACTCCGAAATTGCCTTTTATTGCAACTTACTTAGCCTGTTAATATAGGCTATTACAGAGCCAACATGTTTCTATGGCAACAAAACTGATAAAGTGTACCAGGAGACCAGAGTGATAGATTACACGTGCACGCTGTGTCACATCCAATTAACTCAAACTGACTGTACAGCACATTATGCCACGACTCGGAGGAAAATCAATAAATATGGACGGTGGCCAACAAGGTTCCCCCCTCTCTTTCTTTCTTTCATCCTTTTACGACAGCAGCAGATCCAAGACAGATCATGCCACTAGGATGTCCCTGCTCCTACAAGAGGCAGGTGCTGTGTAGACACCATTCAAAACTTGGCCTATTCAGTCCAAACTCCTCTAACGCTCCATTCATGCATAGCAAAACACCATCTGCTCCTGTTTTGCCCGGAGCAATCACAGCTGACCAAAAAAAAAAAGAAAAAAAAAACCCCCGCGATAACAGCTGTTGCCAAACAAAAGCCAAACAAAGGCGGTAGGAAAAGGTTAGAGAGAAGTTCGACATCAAAAAATTACTCCTTGGACAGCGTGATGGAAAACACTGGCTCTCCGGAATAGTCAGCAAGAAGGGGTGCCATCCAGCGGAGTGACGGGTAAAGGGTTAAACGTTAAACGTGAGCCATTTAATCAGGAGGTCTGGCAGAGGCTTGAAACAGCACTGGATCAGGTGATAATAGACTCAAGCTGTGGATGATTCTTTCATACAGTCAGTTCACTACACCCTGGAGCACAGCCAAGCAAGCTATGGACTTAACTCACAGTGTATGATTGCTGACCTAGTGTCGATTAGTGCATGTAGATCCTGGTACTGGTACGCGCCTCGATACACACGGGCCATCCTGGTACTTGCGAGGAACAGCGTACACATAGCAGGCAGCGTTAGAGAGCAGGGAAGTCTCTCTATTTACGGCCGTTTCCATTACAAAGTTATTCATTTGGGCTATTTTAAAGTCTGTT
The DNA here is from genome assembly GCA_900302305.1 of Polymixia japonica. Classification (NCBI taxonomy): domain Eukaryota; kingdom Metazoa; phylum Chordata; class Actinopteri; order Polymixiiformes; family Polymixiidae; genus Polymixia; species Polymixia japonica. The sequence continues at coordinate 11,320 of OMKK01056040.1, read as the reverse complement.
GACAGATATGTAAAAGTTGACATGGCTCACATCATGACGGACTAAGAAAAATACATGGTTTAGAATGGATTCTATTCTATTCTATTTACAAAAAAAAAATTCACTTAGACAGAGCTATGGTGTGTTATCTGTATTTGTTAAATGTGGCTGAATTAAGATGGACAGCAGTGTAGGGAAATCTAAAATAATTCCGAAAACAAAATCCGTGTAAATAACAGAAAATAAAATCTGATTACTCAGTAATAACCTCCCCACGAGCAATCAATAAAACAAACAATATAAAGCTGATGAGATAAACAAACAGGGATAGAATAAAAGAGAGAGAGAATATGTTTGCCTCATTGCTTCAATGAGGCTCAGTTTCCGCCCGCCCCTGCTATACTCAGCATTGTCGTATGATTGGCACCAGTTCCACGACCCTGCGAGGCCTAGCTTGATCTAATGTATGGCCGCTGACCTGGGGGAGGTGCAGTGAGAGAAGGTAAAAGACCGAACAGCTTGCATGCCTCCGGACCTCAGCTGCCCATGCAGGCTGCGAGCTGTAAAACCACTGTTTGAACCACATAGAACTGTCAGCGGAAAGAAAGGCCAGTGATATACAAAGCTGACAGGAACTAGCAATGATGCGCTAACGCACCTGATAGACAACACAGCAGTTAGCGTACACAATGGCTGTGTTGAACTGGGGGAGGAGGAAGAGAGAGGTGGCCGTTAGTGTATGATGTTGGCTATGGACAAACCTGGGTCAACTTGCATTTTAAATAATTCTCACCATGAAAATTATTCTTTAACCCCAGAGTACCAGATGGGTGGGAGTTGTATTGTAAACACAGGACATTACAATCACATGAAGTACTTACTAAGTACTACTAAATTAGTTAGTTTATGTTTCTATGATGTGATCAACAACATACGTAACACTACAGTATCTGAACTGTCCTAATACAGCACAACTCAAGGAAGGAGCAAAACAAACGCTAAGAATTATTTGCAAATGCATTTTGACCCGATTTGACTATCACACATGCAAATCTCTGAATTGCACCTTCCTGTTGTGTGAGAGGTGTCTATTGGTGGAGCTTTGTAAACAGAACTTTCACTGGCAGTTGATCAGTCAATTTGACTAACAAATTCCCTGCAACACATTTTCTACAGTTGGTTGCATGCTATAGCCTCTAACAAGTAGCAAGTTTTAAAGTAATTTCAAGCAGCCTAGAAACTAGACATAAAAATCAGCAGCACACAATGATTAAAGACAACAGCATCCACGATCGTGACCACCACTCACTGTTTAAGCTCATGTCCTGAGTGATGAACTTAGTTGAATAAAATTGATGGCCGTATGGATGCCTGGACAGTGTACAGTAGACATTGGTGAAGGGAGAGAGGACAGGACAGAAGACAGGCTCCAGTCTGGTGCCATTAGAGGTGATTTGTCTGCTGTACTGATTCCATTCCTAGTAGTTTTATCAGTTTAAAGCCCAGCCAGTGTTCATTACTTTTTTTGCCGAAAGGGTCAGCCTCTCTTCAGCAGAACAAGTGTGGGTTGTGTTTCTGTCAAAGAGGGGGGGGGGCACGGTTAGTGCTTGACCCGCAAAGCCATTCAGCTCTCAGACTAAGCCATTGTTTGGGTCCTCTTTTTGTTGGGTTTTTACGGAGAGAGAGGGGCCAGCATAGGGGGAGGGAAGGAGGAGAGCTGGGGTCTTGCTCTTTGCCAGAGGTCTACACTCTTCTGAAACACATTCACGCCTACAGTGTATTCAGTCCTGCAAGGGCCTGCAGCCTGTGCTAATGTATATTAGTGTACAGACACACACGCGCACACACACAAATATATACACACACACATGCACAAACACACTCACACACACACACAAAGATACTACACTAAAGAATATGTTTATGCAATTGTATATAACTTGAAACACTGAACTCTGAGCATTAAAACAGGAAAGAAAGTGGAAAGGCACTCATTTCCCTATATAAATGTACATACATTAATGTTATTTATGCTGTAAGACCTAGATCTAAACAGCCTGAAAAGGTTTTACAAAGTTAATGGATCACACTGGTGCAAAAGCTTTAGGTTTTGTGCAGTCTGTGTTGTGTAAACAAAAACACACTCTTTTTGAACTGATATTTACTCAAAGAAAACATTCTCATTTACAGCAACAGTATAGTGACATGGGGGAGTGGTTTAGAGATTGGGGGAGTGGTTTAGAGATTGGGGGTGGGGGTGGGGCTGTGGCATTCTGACCTGCACCACCGAGACAACTCCACTGGGGCAGGTAGGGGTTAAATAGTTTGCTCAACAGCACCAGTCGAGGGAGGCTGGAGTATTTTATGTTCTCTTCCAGTGCTCATATTGCTGCAGCTGGTCCAGGTTAGACAAGCTGGGTTAGACTAGCTTATTTCTTTAACCATTAGGCTACAGAACCTATGCAGGTGCTGAGACTGATCAAAGTAGTATTGAAAAGGTTAAATTTATCTTCTCGATAAGTCATACCATGAATTTGTGCTGCACAATTTTTCAGGCTTTGTTGGATATCAAAATTGAATTTTCAACCATTAAACAATGTATTGGCCACGTGTTCCATATTAAACATGTTGTAAAGCAATTACGCCTGCGTTACACCTGTGTAAAATACATCTGTGTTGTGTAATTTACATCTATTTTAATACTGAGTGTGTATTTTAAATGTATTATTAAAAACAAATGATTGCATTAGGCTTACAAAATACATCTAGGCCTATCTAAACAGTCATTCTAATTACCTTAAAGCTACTATATTTAGTTTTATGCTTTAAGTCATTTACATCTTATTTCATGTGTATTTAAAAAAAAAAAAAAATTATTGCATTAGGCTTACAAAATACATCTAGGCCTATCTAAATGTAAAAATAAATGTGCAAAAGCAAACATAAACCATGAAAAACTCCATATGAATTAGCAGTTTAGTGGTAGTATCACTTCCTGGAATGTTAGAGGGGGCTCTGTCCTTTGCCAACAGTACAATTTTTGATCCGTTAATATTGATCCGTTATTAATAATCAAGTAATACAATTATTTTTAATTTTCACATGAAATAGCAGCAACATTTGATCATTTATTTAAACGCACCATAAAGACAATCCCACCCAACGTCAGTGCCAGCGTCATGTGTGGGTTTGCAACCAATTATCCTTCTTGCACATAAAATGTGCGTTGACCTCTTAGAAAACAAATGAACCCTTTATTCAAAGGCCTGCATCTCAGGAAGGTTTGGTGTGAACTATTATCGTCAACATATAGGATAGACTGCTGAAGAAGGATGTGCTGCTGAGGTTCATCTAACCCTGAGAGAGACTGCAATTGTGAACGGCTTTTTTGGTTAACTGACAGACGTTAATTGCAGTAGTTTAGACTCTGTTTTTTTCAGCAAGCTTAACATATTGCTTAAAGCTACTATACGTAGTTTTATGCTTTTAACAGATAATAATAACATTTCTGGTGATTGCACAGTGTAGTAGTCCAACGCATTCAGTCATAAATGTAAACAATTGCACGTCAGTTTGGCTTTAAATAAATATAAAGATAAATATCACTAGCAAACTCTAGAGGCCACTATAAACTACATATAATACTTTTAAATGTTAAATTACCGTTGGTATTTAAAAGTGCGTAGAGAAGATGTTTATTTACAGGCTATACTTTTTGTAAACTTAAGTTGGGGTTCCCCAGCTACTGTTATACTTTTGTATTCAGTGATTGAATGCAGTTATAAGCTCTTTAAAAAAAAAAAAAATTTGAATTAGTAGTTTACAGTATAATGGATGAAGCTCTCTTTCCTGTTTCATGACAAGCTTTTCAAGTCAAGATAAGTAGTCTGGATGATCCTATTCAATCCAAGACAAATAGTCTATAAGGTTCCTTACCAATTTGTAACTTGTTCAGGCCACTAACTATCTCAGTAATCAATACATTAGTGTACCATGGCCAATTACTTTCAAGTCACTTTGTGGTGATCCTCAACCTTTCTGCTCCCAAACCCACAAAGGTTGTCTAATTGGACATTCTCAACAGTGGGTAACCCTGGTGTCCTGACTCCAGGTTTGATGCAAACACAAGCTAGCCCTACTGAAATCTGCTTAATCTGTGACACAATCAATTTGTCTAGCTGCTCTTTGAGGTTATGTGGGGACTGGGTGGTGGTGGTGGTGGGTCTATTTATCATACAAGTCCTAATGTGCTAATTTTGTGTTCATAATCTGAGGCAGAATCATCTATCAATGTCAGTTTGACAGACCCCGGCCCCCACCTCTTTTCTCAGAGGCTGTCCTCGTGCATAAGGAGGTCATTTCCTCACAATGTCCTAAATTCAGAATTTCACTCCGTCACAATACCAACGAGCTCGCTCTGCCATCGCTGATTAACGGGAAATCACATCTCCCCATTTTTTGGGGGGGTTATTAAATCAACGTCTGTGTTTAGGATGAATGGGGTTTGTATTAGCGATGTTCCACTTCGTAATATGAAAAAGGATGTTTTCCTCTGCTATCCACCGGAGGAAGTGGAGAGCAGCAGAGACAGATTGTCTGGCCAGCGGTTCATACTCACCGAAGGATTTCTGTGTGTACAACTAGAGTAATATTTGGGATAATATTTGATTCACAATGTGATAAGGGCCACGACGACTGGGTTTTAAAGGCCCATGTGATTGATTTGGATGTTTTTGAGCTGATGCATGCATCCTGGCGCATGAATCAAGTCAGAAAAATGTCCATTTAAGTCATTTACGAGTATTTTTGGGCAGAAAATTACATTTTGTAAACAGAGACAAAAACAATTTCCCATGTGACATGACGTGCAACGTTTCCTAGACACACAGCTGTAAAGTTACCGCCCACGTTGAATAAAACCCTCCAGTTCAAATATTGCATGTGACCACTCTTTCTGTTTGATGAGTATTTTTTTCTCAAATATCAGGAAGACAAAATGACAAGTGGGACTAAATATCAGCTAAATACTGGGTTTAATTTCTTTTCTTTTTTTCAATGAACAGCCAAATTTGAGCAACAGGAATTGGCAAGTTTTAGGGCTGTTGATATTGTTATGCTTTGTTATTCAGATGTACAGTTTAAGCACCACGGCATGCTTGCACGGCCCTTTGAAACACTGCACACCAGCCAATGAAACCAGATGGACTGTTGGGGCCTGATTCTGTAAACATTAAAGGTGACACAGCTAATTTAGCTGGCGGACATCAGACATGAGTGCTTGCTTTGACCTTTTCTATGACTATGAGAACAGGGCAACTCACAAGGGGAACTGTATTAGAAAATAAATAGAAGGTCTTGCTGGAAAGGTCAGGACACATGTTTCTGTGATATGGAGTAGAGGCCCATATATGGCAACGTCTGGCTAGCTGCATTCGTATATGAAGTATTCTTGAAAGAAATCTCTGCGTGTCATAATTTACATAGATTTTGAATCTATTTTAAAAAATACCTATGCTGTGTTATATGTATTCAGAAGTTAAAAAAAAACATCCAATGTTTGACAGGTTAAGGCTTTATTTATTTACCTACATAACTGAAATGATTCAAGCACGGCCCCTCAAATGTACTACATACTTGGTCAGATATGACCAAAATATACAAAATGTAGATTTATAGTCATAAAAGTTAACAGGAGGGTTGTAATATCGCACTTGTATTGAACTTAACTTACATTTCATTTTTAAATGAAAAAGAGAGAGAGCTGGAGTGAAGCATCTCAGTCCATCTCAGCCTAATGTAAGTAGAACTTGTGCTTTGCTTCATTTAGGCCGTAGCACAGACATAACGTTTTAAGGCACAAATACAAATGAGAAATATTGTTTGCGAAAGGATACTGGAAAAAATATAATGCGGATATCAAAATGAGACATAATGAAAAAAACATATACCATGAAAATATGTGGACCATAACTGTTTTCAAGATTTCCCATCTCCATGGCTAAGAATACTCCCATATCATTCCCTTAACATATTTTTTTATTATGAACATTTATTTCTCCAGGGAAGGTTTTCCTGAGCATGCAAAGCCTTTTTTTTTTTTTTTTTCTTTTGAGTTTCACAATTGTACGTTTGTACACATTCACACCTGGGACCTGTTCAGTACCAACGCACTTACACACCTTACCGGCTACACCGGAGCAGTTGGGGGTTAAGTGTCTTGCTTAGGCACAAAGGTACGACGGTAGCTGTTGAAACTGTGTTATTCTGTCACTGTCCCCAATCAGATTTTCCAAACCATTCTGTGGATTCAACACCTGCAGTCCTCTGATCATAAGCTCACTTTATAAATCTTTTAGCCACCACGGTAAAATCCTTCAAATCTGCCCTTCTGTTACATTACAATGTGCGCGAGCCATATTTCCGTGGAGGGTGCTAGGATTGTTTCAAGGGTTCCTGCAGATCAGTCTTAAAACATATGAAGTGTAGCAAAATAAACCAAGTCCTGATGAACTCCCTTTTGATTATTTGAATTTATTTTTAGTCAGTTACATTTAAAATCAAATCAAAAGCCAAGTCACTTGAGAAAGCATCTCCCCCACAATAAAATATTAGTTCTTATGTCTAAAAAGACCTGGAACGTTGAAAAGAAGACCGCGAATGCCTGCTTGAGTTGCGTTCACTGGCTTCCATGGTGTAACTGTTGCAAGCGTTTACACCATCGTGGCTTATTGTTGATCTATAAAAGAAACTGGAACACTTTGTTGGAGAAGAAAGAAAATCACTGTGTTCATCATATTGATCAAATAGAAGTTTGCTGCCTTTGGCAAACACTATTTTCTTAAGCGAAATAGCTGGCATTTGAAAACGGTGGCATCTACTTTGCTTATCTTATCTATCAACAATTTAGTACATTGTACTATTTAAAGATAGAGATAACTTAGTCCTTATCTGACAAAATAACAGATTTACAAACTAAATCTTTAGAAATATGAAATATGGAGTGAGGAACTCCACATAACTAAACAAGCTCTTCATATAATAATGATTTAGCTGTACCAACCCGCTGTTGTAAAATAGTCCTCAAAAGGCCCAAATCATAATTGTAGCATTGCACAGTAGCATGGTGATTTATTCAATTGAAACTATTTTTGCAGCAACTTTTCCACAATATATTGTCTGAGCCTCTGATATTCAGGGCTGACAGTTGACAGCTGGCAGTTCTTGGTAGTTCAACAGAGGTAAAAAGGTTTGTTCATGTTTGCGGTGATTGTAAAGGCTGAAGTAAAACTATTTTTGAGTCAAGATGAGTTAAGAAACTTCCATTAGAGCTTGTTTTCCATCCACAGGTTATAACAGGACATAATGAGAATATGTTAGCTGGAAAAGTAAATGGTCTGGTTGATTAGCCTTATTTTTTCTGCTCTACTGTTTTCCAACCTATTAAGTAGTGTGTGCTTTGCAAGCTGTTACCGTACTTTAAACTTATTTTTTTTCGTGTAATGGAATGTGTTGATGTTATTGTTAGAGATATGCATTCGCTCACCTACTGAAATCTATTCAGTACTCCACTTAATGCCAAGTAAAAAAACAGAAACCATGATGGAAGACTGCATGGCAACAACTCTCAGGGGAGGGAAAGGTCATGTAAGATATAAATCCACTACGTCAGTAGAAATGAGATGGATTCCACCATTGTAGTCTATTCTTTAATATTCTCTCTCTCTCTCTCTCTTTATCACTCTCTCCCTCTGTCGTAAATGGTGATTCACAGCTCTGATTCTGACCAAGCTGATGATTTTAATAAACATTGACATGAGAATGGGCCTCAGGCAGAGACTTCTAATGAGAAAATGAAATTAGTTTTGCAGCTGACTGATCAGAAACATTTCATACATTATAATCAAGCATTTATTTGGTGTGATTCATTTTGTTTGCACGTGTGTGTGTGCGTGCGCGCCTGTGCTCGTGGATTTGTGTGTGCGCGCGTGTACGGTTGTGCGTGTATATTATTCATGCTCCTGTTTGCACTGCGGTACTGCTTGTTATCGCTGCACCAAGATGTAACTTGTGACATTTTCCAACCTTTTGTGCTGGAATTAGCTGGTAAGCTATGCCAGTATGTGTACCTTTCTGTCTCAGTACGGGAGGATGCACGCACATCCAAATTATTCCAACAGGTGCAGGATAAAAAAAATGATGGAGAGAATATCCGCACACTGTATAACTAGCCTATATTATATTACTAGAAACACATATTGACCTGCAGTTATTTTTCGTGCTATTGTTAAGTAAATAACTGCACTCCTCAGCATGTGAGCTAGCTGAGAAGTACCATTATACTATGCATTTTAATGTGATGATATGTAATTTGCCTATTAATTCCCTATTCATTTAAATATACAATCTGGGTTCACTCTACGTTGTTACAGTGAACTATGCACTGACCTTTCATAATAATGGTGTTTTTATGGTACTGTTGTAAATAATATGATTCTTGATTGGAATGTTTATGCTAATTTCTTAATTGTATGATTGACAACGGTCCCACTATGGACTGCCTGTTTCCTCTCTAATTGAGATATATATATATATATATCCCCACCCCCTCACATGTTCTGGTTGATGTACCTGACAAAGACCTTTTAGGTCAAAACGTTGTACCATAAAATCACTGCGGGAGCATGGAAAACATATTCCATGTGTGCGGATATTCTCTTCTAACTTTCTGTCTCTGTCTTTCTGTCCTTCAGTCCTCTGTCCATCCCAGCCTATCACAGATAAACTATGACAGTTAAAATGACCAGGTACTCTTGGTTCTCCAATTGGAAGGTTTTATAATGGACCTACAGGCCCAAATATGATGTGGATAGATGGGAGATATCGATTCAGTATAGAAATGATGACATGGTAATGAACCAGTGCAACAATAAGGGAGAACTTTCTGTGCTACGCAACGGTACGAACAACTTTGTCTTCTCTCCCACAATTGATACAATGCCAAGAATCAGGGTTTTTTACTTGCGTCTCAAGGCTAGAGATAAAATAGCACATAATGATATCTATTAAAATTGGTTTGTGAAAAGGTCATTGACAGAGTGGTTGAAAGTTGGAAAGGCCTTACACTTCATTTAGTTCTTCGTTCATTGATTTGTGTCAAAACATAACCAACCGTAACATATTACTGGCCCAAGGGATATTATTACAGCTTTTTACTGCAGTTCAATTTACAGCAAAATCAAATAATAAATGTGTAGGTCATATTGCTGAATCACAATACTGCCATACAAAACTTAAAAATGAACTATCCTACTGTATAATGGTGATATTGAATCAAGAGTTATCTTCCCATTATAATGAGGATATCATGTTCTTGTAATTTATCAGGATAAGTATTCAATACTCTTGCGAATGTTTATTTTTATTTGCTTATAAATTGTTTAAAGGAGACATATCCTATGCCAAGTCATTGTGGTCTACACAAAACATGCTTGTGTAGTTTCTACTCAAAAAAAATAAAACCATGTCCATCCTGAGTATTTAAATTCCACCCCCTGTGTGTCTCTTGCAATGAACAGGCTGCGTTGGTGGGTGGAGCCTGATGTTCACTCATATAAAAGAGACACAACTCTGATTGGCCACTTGATGGGGGAGGGACGGTGAAAGATTTTGAAAATGCTCCATCTTGACTGTGACTGGTGGGCTGAGCTGTCCATCACGGGTCTGGGCAGCACCTTTGCACCTTTGCAACTTTGCAACATCACAAACCGTCTGAAATTGAAAGCTTGTAAAACCACATGGATATGCCATGAGCTTCCAATTTCACATTTTTACAACTTCTTAGTCATATGTCAACAATCATAATATACTACAATAAAACAATCGTATATCAATCATCTTAGATATGAAAGGACTACTCATCTGTGATTTTTCCAGGATATATCCCCTTTAAATCCTGCTGCCGCCACAGGACTGTGCTGGAACATCATGTTCATTAACACCAGTTTGCTGTTCCTGTAGAGTTGAAAGTGTTTTCTTTTCTCCTGTATGTGGATAAAAGCAACACACTGACAGCAACCTACCTTCAGCCTCTCTTAGTGCCGTGTGACAAAAGTAGGGCACCAAGCAAAACAAAGGGTGTACAACATGTTTATTGTCATTTTGTATCACTCATTCTCTCCTGTGTTCCTGGGAGGGAGGCCTGCTGTGATCTTGTTAGTTTGATGAAAGCTGATGTAGTGAGCATGTAGTGAGGCATTCAATTAACACAGAGAAACACACAATGGCCTTTTTTATACACAAAACGGCTACAGTGCATAGCACATATTGACATGCTGACTTCCAGTAATATCACACCTAGTTCATATCGGTACAAGATGAGTACGGGACTTGTTTGATGACTCATTTAATTTGTTCTTATGGAATCATTGACAATAGCTTCAGAAATTACACTACAAAGTTACACTGATCTTTGGTTCTAACAGTTTGATCTTAAACAATCTGAATTGTTTTGATATTTCGGTGACTTTTTTTGGGGGGCAAGAACTTACATCTCTACATGGTCCTGTTGTCAAAAAATGAACAAATTATGAAATGTGCATTAAAAATAGACTCTGGATTGATGTCAGCACAGTAAAGATTAGTTTCTCTTCCTCCTCAGAAGAGATAGGACAGTATTGGGAGTATTGGCATTTGTGTGGTTTGATGTGCACAGCAGTGACAGTGCAGACCGTCTTAGAACCGGCCTAGTTAGATCTGTCTTAGGTTAATTTATCTTTTTAATTATGACACTTCTATATTCCAGGGCAGTGGCTGTCTGACACTGGCAGACAGGAAAAAAACTACAAAGAAAGACCTTTAAGTGGCAAACAAATAATAACAAGTATCAATGGCGAGCACTGTCTTAAGTGGAGTTTTATTTAGGCCGTAAAGCCATCCCAACAGAGGAAAGAAAAGAAGTAAAAAGAGAATAGTTGCTCGTAAATTGTTGAATAAATGGATCAAAAGTTGCTTTATGAGGTGAGGTTACTTTATGAGCTCAACTCCAGTGATGATGAAAAGCCATAGTTTTGTTGAGTACAAACCAAAGCCTTATTGTCCTAAAACAGATGCTTTAGGTAAAAAATAAAATACATTTAAAAAATACCATAAGAGCGCAACTGAACATCTGGAGTGACGAACAGCAGATCACATGCTGAAGCTGAACCCTCCCTACTGGTCTACATAGCTCTCTGCTCCCACACCAGCACACACTATAGTGAGGCCTTCCTGCCTGCCTGTCTACCTGTTTGTCTGCCTGTCTACCTGTCTGTCTGCCTGCCCGTCTGTCTACCTGCCCACCCGC
>OMKK01056039.1:0-14230 GCA_900302305.1 Polymixia japonica | reverse complement strand
TGTGGAAAATTTGGAAATTCGCGGAGGATGAACGCGTACAGTACACAATGGATTTGCAATTTTTCATAAATGTAAATGCGCGCGCGTGCCCGTGTGCGTGCGTGTGTGTGTGTGCCCGTGTGCGTGCACGCGCACGGTTGCGAGATAGAGACTTATTCTTTTACTATTCTGAGGAAATTCAAATGCCCCCATAACATAAAACCCGGTCTTTTGTGAAGACCGTTTTCCCGGAGCTAGCCGGGACAGAAAAAAAAGGGTAAAGTGCGAGGGGTGAAACCCCAGAGCTGGGTTACGGTTTGGATAAGGGTTAGGGTTAGGGCACGTAATGGTGCACGCTGTGTACAACGTGTGTCTGCGTGAGCGCTGGGTGTTGGCGTGGCGAGGTAGCGCGCGGCCCCTCGGCGAGACAATTTTGTGTGTGGATCATTGGGACCGGGTGTAATGTATTGTAACCTTATGCTAACCTAATGAACAGGGGGATGAAAGCGGTGTAATGGAGGCGTTTTTACATTCATCTTTGGGCTCCTCATTATGCGCCGAATATGACAGGCTCGTTAGGAGTGAACGAAAGATTACCCATGCAGGTAAAGAGCATCACCTTTACGCCACAAAAACACGAACACACAGAGAAACTGTAAAACAGGTAGGAATGTTAAAGGCAAAGACACGCGCGCGCACACGGACGGACACACACACACACACACACACACACACACACACCTACCCCACCCCTGGTGGGAGGAACTGGCCTCGCGGAGTCGGAAAGACAATCTGACGGGCTTTCAAAGACCCCCTCACCATCCAGCCTGTTTGTTCAGATGGGGCTGGTGAACGGCCCCATTTCAAAGTCATGGCGTCACTTTGTTTTGATCTCGCTGATGAAGAACATCAGTTTCGCCGCTCTGGTTCATCATTTAGGATAATAAGGAGAGGCCTTGAGTCGGCCCACATTCCTGCTCCACGTCAGAGGACATGCGATGGTTAATGCACTCTGGAAATTCTAATGCAATTAAAAATGTAAATAATTACTGTAGAGAAGGTGAACAGATACGCTTAATTTAAAACAGTAATTATTATTATTAGTGGTAGTAGTAATTATTATTTATTTATTTATTTTTTAATTATTATTATTATTCAAGCAGCAAATATACTATATTGCTGGCAACATTAATTCAACATCTACAGATACATTTTGTTTATTAATTTTTGTTAACATTAGAGCATTGAGTATTCTTTGGACGTATTACTAAATACATTATACTCTAGGCTAGTTCAGGTCACTTTAATGTTACAATGGCTGTAACATGAATCAATTAAGACATGTTTTAGTCCTCGCTGCCTGAAGTATCAGCAAATCTGTGTGAGAGTCATCATTTGTTCTCATTAGTGTTTCTTGGAGAAATCAGTAGTGCTTGAGGAAATCAGGTAATTTGTATTCGCAAATAAGGGCACTCGACCCAACAACGTCATGTCATTTGTAACTAAGTAGCACGGGTGTCTGTAGGTGTATGTATGTGTGTTAGTGTGTATGTATATATGTGTGTGTGTGTGTGTATATGCTTGTGTTTTAAAGATTATCAGCATCACTGAGAAAGATTCCATTTGTGACTTTATAGCCTATATATTTCTTACAATAAGAATGCAATTTCCGTACTAGTCTTCCTAATTGCCTAGCAACCTAGCATCATTAGCTCAACACTGCACTCCAGTGGTTGAAAAAATGTATTAACCCACGTGTAAAAGCTCAAACTATGTCTCTTGCTAATTGAGATCATTGGACAATTCTTTTTGATAACTTATGGACATTAATGGCATCACAATTTGAATGACTAGTTATGAGAACAATACAAATAATGAAATAAACAGAAAGAAAAATAACATTTAGCAAAGAAATTTTAAAAAGTCAGTTAAAAATCCTATATATAACCACATATGTCTAACTACTACCAAGTTCCTACAAACAAACCTTGAGCTGCAGTGAACAATATGATTGAAAAATTGGACAAACACCTACATCTACACACATGCACACACACACATAGATAGACAAACACAAAATCTGTTTAAAAGCACCCTAATGTAGATATATTGGTAGGGGCTGAATTAGATCATGACCACCTGCAAACTACTAGGCACTTTGAAAATGAACATGTTATGGTAACATTGGAGGAACCTAACCAACTTGTAAGAGGGAGAAAATTGCCATTGCAGCATTTATCGTGCCTGAAATTTTAGAAGAGAGGAAGAACATTAACACTTTGCAGGCAATTCCAAGGGTCGTCAAAATGCCTCTCAGTGCACAGCGGAGTGCTCGGGTCATCAAGGAACCAAGGTGTCTAAGCAGGAAGTAGGGCTTAGGGATGACACCTTTGAAATGGAACATAGCTATTGCCTGTGCACCACTGTGCGGACTGTGTTGTGGGCACAGCAGTTTAGAATCAAGTAAATTCATATTTATCAACATTTGAATTTATTGTAACGATATCTTTTTTCTTTTATAATGGAAGTTCATTTGCATTTCCCCTGTTTTATTGTACTTATATAGTATATCCTTTGCAGAATTTTTGTATAGTTCCTGTTGCTCTGCAATAAAAATAAAAAGTACCAACAACTAATCCACAACCACACAACATTATCCTGAAATAACCTATTGCCACACATACTTATATTAGCGCTAGCTAATCTAGGAGTCAGGTTTAATTTTGATGAAGGTTTCCCGTTGGGGCTTGTGCTAATATTAGATGGAAAATTATAGAGTCAAGTGCAGCAATTTTATACAAGGACCCTCTACAGCATGAATTAGCCTTGAATCACCACTACACACTAGATCGCAAGGTGACAATTTCTGTCCACAAATATTAGTATTTGCTAATTGATGTTGATAGCTCAAGGATGAAAAATTACATTTTATATAGTAACAGACTAGTCACAGGTTTTAAAGGACACCGACTTTCTGGGAAATTCCCCCTTTGGACAACTGACTTCTTATGTGATGAGAAAACAGACACCAAAACCATCCAAATGTCTCTGGTGCACAATGCTAACACGTTAGCATGCATTGTGTTAAAGGTGCTATCTGTAATATGTTAAAATCAAATAAAAAGTCAAATTACCACATTGTATCATTAGATATACTGTAGTATAATGGTGATGGTCTGAAAGCTTCCCCTCTCTCTCTGTTTTGTTTTCTCTGTTTTGTTTTCTCTCTGACGGCCCGTCAAACAGATCCTCCCCTCAGCCTGCACAAGACAACACCGTGCTTCTTGTTTTTGTTTTTTTTACTGTAGTTCACCTCCCCGCCAAGTGCCGATCTTACTGATAGCACCTTTAAGTAATGTACATGACTTCTATGATCCCAAAACTGATAAAATGAGAACTTGTTTACAACTCTATAACTGGATGTTAAGCTATTTGTAATGACATGCGGCTCAACCTGGCTGAGAATGGGGCAATAGCATTGGGCACCGGAGCAAACAACCTATCAGGGAGATATGGAGGTTTGGTGTTTTGGTGTCTGTGTTCTCATCACATAACAGCTCAGTTATCCGAAGGGCGAATTTCCTGGAAAATCAGTGTATTCCTTTAAGACCCTAACCTACTTCCCTGGATTAACATGAGACAAAACCATCTTCTTAGACCTGATGTGAAAAATGATGCTCCTGGTTTTAGCCAGTAGTTGTACAGTTGTTATAGGACAGTAATTTCTGAACTTTGTTATTACTGGTGGTGATAATATCACAAGGAATATATAGCCAATATACAGTACTGGTGAAAATAGGTGAGGATGAATGATGGGTAAAGGGTCATGTCCAAGATCTCTTTTGAACACTGTGTTCATTTGACTACACTGAAAGTAGGTATAAAATAAAAATGCTTTGTAATGATAACAAACATTAAAAGTCCACAGTTGTTCCAAAGCTATCAGAGCTATCAGATGATTATGATTCAGTAGTGCTCATTTAAAAGTCCTGGTTCTAGATTTTTTTTTTTAAACCGATCCAATTCACTATTTAAGATGGAGCCCTAATGAGTGTGTCTGAAACCAGTCTAGTCTGCTCCCCTAACTATGTATATGCTAATGCTCACCAGTGTAGATCAGAAACTATTAGTAAATCTAAGTAAATGAGGAATTAAAAAAGATTGTATTTTTTTTTCTCTCTCACATTAAGCCTGAGGCCAGCAGCCTTCAAATAGCACTCGAAATAGGCTAACCGAATATACTGTCTATATATTGTGTTTTGGATCTACATGGCTGTGCACTTTTGGATGTTTTAAAGTGCTTATCAAGCAAAGTTACAAAGTGTAACTAGTACCCAAACCTATTTGAAAATTCATACAAATTAATGGAAACGGTGGTCTGTTAGTATGACTAGACTGAACTCATCAGCAGGTCTCTGTGCCTGTTTGGTGCATTGCAAGTTCCATTATGTATATTATGTGTAAAATATATATTTTTTAATAACAATTCTATTCTATTCTATGCTATGCTATTCTATGCTATTATACTCTGTGCTATATCCCTGCCTCGCAATTGGTGTATAGAGATGGGAAATACAATGACGTACGACCAATGAGATTATAGGTTTATTCCAAAGCGCTCGGTTCCGGAGTGGCCTGTTATTTGTTTGTTCTAGGAGGCATATTGGTAAGTATCTATCTTGGTGATATGATATCTGTCTGTCGTGGGTTTAATATATATCTAATATATCCAATAATTAAATGGCTTTCTTCTATTGGCAGTATCTTATTGCTGGCAAGAAGTCGCCCTCTTCCTTTGCAGGCGGGGCCACGCCGCGTCTGAACGCAGCCATGTCAAACATTGTAACGTTCTATAAATAGTTTTAGGCGAAACATTAAACTACTCGTCGCTGCTAACTATCGCAGATCTTCCAATTAAAAACGCTTATACAGATCTGCATCGATGCGACACATATACTGGAGAAGGGCATTGAAACCCGAGAAGGCCTACGCTATACGTGTGTGCGAAATGTGTCTGAACTACAGAGACGGATAAGAGGATTTACATTATTGTTGTCTTGCCGACTAAACCCCCTTCAACTTCCAAATATAACTGAGAAACTTGCCTTCCTCGACGTATAGGTCTGCAGCACCGCGCACAGGCTGTAAACTAGTTTAACTATCGTTTGCATGTTAACGTGTCAACGTGATCACTTAGTAAAAAAATAAAATAATAAAGTGTGACTCAAGGCTGTCGTATTATTTTATCGGGCTTTCGTGGCTAAATGTGTTTGCCTGCTGTATACCCAGTGCATTTTTTGTGTTTGTGTATGTCACGTACAGAAACAGAAGATGGCGCCACATAGCCACTCAAAATAATTTGAGAATTCATTCTTTTTCAGGTCTCCAATCTAAAACAAAATGAATATGTATGCCGTGCCCAATCCTGCAATGCCAGGCTGTCCACCAGGATTAGAATACCTAACTCAGGTAAGAAGATAGGCTTGTCTGTTTTTTTTTTCATTATGGCTGTCCTGTTTAAATAATACATGAGCCTACCTGCCACTAGGTTAGAACACAGATCAGATCACCGGTTCATTTACCAGACATGCTTTGAAACCGTGGGTGGGGAAAGGTCAACAATAACTGCTATCAACATACTCTTAAGCAAGATGTTTAACCGCTAACTGCTCAGTGTCCAACACAGAATGTTGTTTATTCTACAGTTCCTTTGTGTGAGAATGTGCGTAGAGATAAACCTTCTCTTTCCACGCCCTGCACCTTCTCCTACGCTGTTCAAATGCTGCAAATGTCAGAAAAAAAGAACACGCACAGATAACTATTGCTGCTTAAACAAGGATTTAAAACATGTATGTGCGTATTCTTGCTTATCTAGGTCGATCAGCTACTCATCAAACAGAAAGTTGAACTCATCGAAGGTATGTAATCACGCAATAACCCCAAATATCACTCCTGCGAGCTGTATTTAGCAGGCATAGGTTATGCAATTCGAAGAGCGCTTGACTTGTTCTGGTGATATAACAGCTGAAAACATATTACTCATCCCCGGTAGCGCTCGTTGGTTTCGAGAGCAACAACAAATACGAGGTGCGCAACGTCATGGGCCAGAACGTCTTCTACGCGGTGGAGGAGAACGACTGCCTGAGTCGACAGTGTTGCGGTCCCCTGCGCTCCTTCACCATCCGTGTCCTCGACAACTTCGGACAAGAGGTCATAACCGTCACCAGGCCTCTCAAGTGCATGTCCTGCTTCTTCCCTTGTTGTCTACAAGAGGTGAGCGGCCCTCTTTAGAAACTCACCCATGGTGCGCCCGTGCAACTGCTGTTTTCAAACTGCCCTCTTTCTGTCCATCGTGTCCATTATCCCCGACGATCCCTGACTCAGCTGGAGGTGCAGGCTCCCCCAGGTAACACGGTTGGCTACGTTGTACAACAGTGGCACCCATTCTCCCCCAAATTCATCGTAGCGAATGAACACAGAGAGCCTGTGCTGAAGATCCATGGGCCCTTCTGTGGATGGAGCTGCCTACCAGATGTTGACTTTGAGGTAGGTTTACCCAAACAAAGAAAAAACCATTAAATTTGTGAAAGCAGACCATGACATGGTAGTATTGTGGCCCTTGGGACATTTTTCTAAGGAGATCCTCCTGTTATTCTGAGAGGCTGGAAATATGTTTCTAATCAGAGTGGGTTGCGGCTTGGTAGAAGCAATACTGCAGGGCATGCTTTCGTGTGATACAGTGTGGCCATTGTTCCATGGCTCAGCTGGGTTTATTAGACTGAGCTGGGAAGGCGATTTGGGTCAGTGATACAGGCCTTTCACCGGACCTAGGGCTGGGGTAACTGAAGCGTAATATAACCATGCAAATTCCTCCCTAGCAGCTTTGAAATTATAACTAGGGATACTAAATTGAGGCTACCGCATGTGTGGCAGTGAGCATGAATTATGATGCTTCCCGGAATCTTCCTCCAATAATAGAGCACAGAGGTTGATCAGTATCCTGATGAAACAAATTTTCATTTTCACTGTACTTCTTTCTTCAGATTTTGACCATGGATGAAGTCAGTAACATTGGGAAAATCAGTAAGCAGTGGACCGGACTACTTCGAGAGGCATTCACAGATACAGACAACTTCGGTATCCAGTTCCCCATGGATCTGGATGTCCGGATGAAGGCCGTGATGATTGGGGCATGTTTTCTCATTGTAAGTGTGGCTTAATGTTTTAAATTATTTCGATATACATTAAAAAGGAGCTACATACGACATTCAGCCACTAGATGTCGCACTAGAGCACCAGCGTCTCAGACCAAAACAACACTGCCGGACCGGCTACCAAAACAAAGAACAGAGAAGCTCGGATTACAACACACACAGAGGGAGTGTGACTTCATTCTAAATCCATTCAAAATAGCGTATATAGTACCTTTAACAGGATAAACTGTAGTAATCTTAACATTATTAAAGGTACCATGTTAAGGATTTTCACATGGCACATTAGTCTTAGTTTACCGAGCTACAAAAATGTGACCATCTCTACTGCAGTAGCCTCATATGACCTGCTTTCCACTGGGAATGATGGATTTCTCTGCAATGGTTGTTAGAAATGTCATGTACCTACTACTTACCAGTTAGGCTAAAACTTCATGGAAAATGGGACTTGAAACCTCCAAAATCACTCCAAATGAAAATGCAAAACAGCTTACTGGACCTACTGTATGTAGAGGGGCTATTCATATTTTATCGAGAAAATTATAATGTGCTGTCACACTTGAATTATCAGTGATATATCACTGGAGAAATCCTACCTGTACTGTCTTGTAGCAGTATTAGGCATTAGACCAACTTAATTTCAGTGAAGCTCATTTTAATATAAATATTTTTTTCTTTCTTTTCTACAGGATTTCATGTTCTTTGAAAGTTCTAACAACTAGGTGCCAGACAGGATTCCACAGCCAGCATACAACATTCCTGGAAGAACAATGCCATAAAGCCGTAATGATCAGCCCAATGAAACCCCGAAATGCCCTTAGTACAACCTTCAAATGGATGGTTTAGAAAGAGGACCAAAAGGTACCTAATTTAGCAGGAACAATGGAATAGAAGGTTTGTTCTTGTTTTAACTTCTCAGGTTAGAAGTTAGAACACATTGTTTTTTTTTCTAAATATAAATCTGGCCAGGACTGTGAGAACACAGTGTGGTGTTTATAGATAATGTTTGCGAGGAAGTCTTTATATGTGTTTACATTGTGGTTACTGAGCCCGTCTGGACCCAGAACCCTCAGTTAGTACTAAAAATGGTTGGATAGGAGCTACCACCCATTGACCACAAAATGAATCAAAAGAAACCATCATTTCATGCACATGCTGTCTATACAAGATAAGAAACAAATATGTGTCATGTTGGCATGTCTGCATAAGTGGTCAACTAAATAGCCATTGTCATGATCATTAATATGAACTTATTTATTATATAACAATATGCTTGTTGCTATATTGTCAAAACTGAAAGTCATTTAATGTGTTTTTTTGTTGGCTGGTTTTGTAGCCCAGATATTTAATTATCATATTTATTACATCTATTTATTAGTCTATTTATTATTTTGTTAACAATGTGTCTGTGTGTTTAAACTTAAAGATAAGATATGATGTAATATTAAGTTATAGTTCAAAGGCATAATAAGAAGCTGTTAACCAACTTCATTTACAGTACGAGTTAATTTGCTACCTACTTCATTTACTATCCCAGTCTTGTCCACAAGAGGGAGTTATCTTTTTATTTTAAGTACATACCCCATTAAACAAGCCAAATGAACAAACGTGCTCTAATACATAGATATCATGCCAAATGATTTATTTTAATATTAGTGGCTAATGTTATTGTGCATTTAGGTACAAACTCAGGTTGAACTGCATGCTACTGTAATATTACTTTTGGCACTGGGAATTACACACATGCAACTGATACTATGACTGTATAGAGAAACACAAATATTTTGGAGGGTTTTTTTTACATTAAAACATATTTTCTCCTGAATATCCAAACTTTGCATTGATTTATATCAACTTGAAACAAAACTTAGTTCTACTTTTCTTTAGTGTTGCAATTACAAGTGGTGTGAAAGTTGTATCCATAACAACACACCAATAGTTAGATGAAGCCTTAGATCTTTCTTTGGGATCCTACTAACCGTGCTATGCACCAACTTTACTAAACATTACTATAAAATTTGATAAGTTTCGTCTTGTAATGTAGGCACCATGGCGCTATGTCAGCATTACGGCTGTAACAAGCTCTTGAGTTGGGGCATCTTTGTAAAAGTATGTATTCTTTCTCCAAAACCCATAAATGCCCTACAAAGTCAAATCCTCATGTACTGCAGAGATATTTGGGACATATTTAGTGACTTTATGGGGATACAGGAGCTGACCTAATGATACATGAAATCACTGCTTTAAAAAATAAAAAGTGGCATTGCTATTGCTTTTGAGGAAGTGTGCAATCAAATTGAATTAATTGAATTGTTTGAGCCAAGACCAGACTGAGCCCTACAGTGATTGTCACACAATTCATACAGCTAGCCTAATTTGCTACAATGCATTCCTATTGCATAGTAAGTGCTACTTCCTGAAAAGGATGTTTGGTTGACCTTTGCCACGTGTCTCAAAGCCAGAAATAAGCTCACAATGCAATGCAAACAGAATTGTGATTCTTCCCTACGTAGGCCAATTATGTGAAGAAAAAGTTATTAAATGTTCTGCTTTTGTACAAATCGTACTGTGAACATTTAGTCATGCAATGATGCAAACACACTCTCTGAGCTGGGCTATAATTGCGTCCCAATAAAAACAAATGAATGTGGCTGTGATATATGCAGTGCTTTGACTTTGTTTATTGCTCCTTTTCTCACTGAGCACAACTGCAGTTACAGAACTGCTGGTACCACTTTACATTACAGCTCAGTAATAACAGGATAATACCAGGGTAATATCAACATTATTATCCAATACTGTACTTACTGGTTGTAACTACTTAAGTAGTTACCATGTTGTTTCAGTTCAGTCTCTTCCAAACATCCCAATTCAACCCTTTGTTTGTTTGCTGGACCCAAGGTGGTAGTTTATATGCAATAACGTGGCATCAAGTGCAACATTTGTTGTTCCTTTTTAGCTGTATCCTAACATCCACACTACTGGCTTTGTGTAAACAGGGACACTTGTTAGCTAACCGCTTAACGTTCGCTAGACTAACAAGGATTGCCACCATATGTCACACACTAGTCCTATAGCATGAATGCCACCGCATGGTGTAAGTGTTTGTGTGACATGGTGGCAATTCTCGTTAGTCTAGCTAATGTTAACCGTTTAGCTAACAAGCTAATGTTATATGTCAAACAAACACTAGCTCTATAGTACAGATTCCAACCACATGGTTAGCTAACAAGCTAACCTTACTGTTTACACAAACCTAACGAGACCAGCTCTAGCTGCTCTCGTGCCAATAGGTCTTCCAGTTGCTACAGAAATACTACCACACCTGTTTCCAGGTAATAAACCGTGAGCTTTGTGTGGATGTTAGGATGGGTTATAACAGTAGAACTAATACAGAACAAGAAATGTTGCATTTTCCCAGCCCTGATTCCACATTATTACATAGAAACTACCACCTCTGTTTCCAGGAAGGGTTGAATTGGGATGTTTGGAAGAAACTTAACTGAAACAACATGGTAACTACTTGTAACAACCAGTACCTGGTAATAATGTTGACCTGGTATTATTATTATATTATTATAATTATCTGGTATTACTCTGTTATTAACGAGCTGTAATGCAAAGTGGTACCAAATTGTTTTTGCACTCCCTCATCTGTCATCAGGCACCAAGTGGCCTTGAAACAAGATGGTACTGAACTAAATGATATTCACAGGCAATTGCGGACCCCCTCACTGATAATCCATACCTCTTGAAATACAGTATGTCTGACAAAAGTATCTTGCCTTGTTTATTTCACAATTTTAGGTCATGTTGTGTAAACTGGCTAATTACCAATTCCAAAAAACAAAAACAGATTGTAGTGTGATTTAAGATGGTTACGGACCATCCATTTTGTTACGACAGTTTCTTATGAATCTTTTGTTTTATTTTTGCTTTGCCGGGAAAAATCTAGCTTGCAAAGTAATGGAAAAGTGACTATGTCAAACACAGATGTCTTAGAGAAAGTGAGAGGACGGCCAATGAAAGGTCACATAGAAAGGTAATTAAGTGTGTGTGGACAAATGTTCTATCCTTTCAAAAACGCCATTATGGGTGTAACCCAAAGAACTATGAAACTCTTGCTTAATTAATCACTGAGTGCTCGCCTCTGTGCGGTTTTTAATTTGTAACCTAAAGAACTGTCATTTAAAAGTGGCCTTTTTAAACTAGGTTTTATTCTTTTTTATCAAACATCAAAGAAAAGGGCTGCATTAGGACTGAAGGAGAGTATTATACTCAAAATCCCTGCTGCTTGTACAAACTATTAGCTTGACTGAGCAGACTGTGCTTAGGCTTTTACTCGCTCACTTTTCTTTTGTGGGAAAAAGAGATCATTGATGTAATAATAATCAACTGTTGTTTTGCAATATAATTATTACAGTGAAACACTTTTTGCAAACACAAATTGCAAAATAAAATGGGGACAGAATAGAATAATGGGCTATGATAGACTTAAATACTGCAGCCAATAGTAATTGCATATTAACTGTCCTTTGTTATTTGTGATGACTTGACAACCTCTCATTTTACAATACATTTTTCCGAGGCCTCTAGGAGATACAGGATATGACCAAAATGCTTAAGCTTATTAAACTGCGCCTGGAAAAGTTTATGTACACTGCTGAGGCTTATGTGGCTTATTTCCTGCAAATTTCAGTGACAACATATTTAATTGGTGACAACGGGGTCCTAATAATTTCATGCTGTTTGTGGTGAGAGCATTTCTAAACAAGCTGCACATCAGGTCTCAACCTATATAGGGAAATAGACGGTATCTCTCCTCCATATCTAGACCAGTATTTCTGTTTCCCTACAATTCATGTCTCTACAATGAAGACAGATTGTTCATCTCTCTGACCTTTGAACTCGTAGTGACCTGGCATTTCAATTAATCTTTACAACTTAACTGATAATCTTTTAGACAACAAAAAAAATGTAAGGTCAGTTAAGTAAAAGCTATGGTTACCAAGGGTTAATATTTTTAGCATTAAGAGTTTGTCCATCCATGTTTCAGTGGGCTAGGCAAACATCCAAAGAAATCAAGCTCTATAGGATGAGTTTCAAAAAGAACGTATATTGCGGTATTTAGGGGAATTGCGGTATTTCATATAAAGTTCCGGAGAAAGACAGCAAGCAGGCAGAAGATGAGTAACTGGTGTCTACTATGAAATAAAAAACCCTGTTCCCACACAAGTGTCACTGGAACAGTGATTTACTGGGTACGACGTTCCAGACTGGGAATATCACAGCTGTTTACTTCAACTTTGAGGGATTCTTTTTAAATGTGAAACAACCCCTTTCATTCACACCACTTACAATTAAATGCATATAAAATCTTTATAACATGTAAACTGTTTGATCATTTTGTTATGCACCTCTTTGAAATGACACTTAACAGTTAGACACAGTGGGTTAGAGGTCAGGCAGACGGGAGGTACGTGCCAAACAAAAACAATGGCTTTAACGCGCTTTGCTTCCATGACAGAGGCAGATGTATAAGTTAAGGCAACCAACCAGCCATGTGGTGTGTCCAGACCATTCACACTCTGCATGCTCGGGGCCGGGGCAGAGAGATTTTTCACTCAACAGTTGGACTCAAGAACTGCATACATTTATGTGAGTCTATCCAAAGGCCCATAGCAATGGAAAATGCACTGTAATAAGGCTGATTAGTATGAACTTATTGCGCAGTTATGTCCTTTTTTGGGGGGGGGGGGCATGATAATAGACCTACAGCAGAGTCATAGCCTTGATGGAAACCATATTTACATTCTGTGTCCAACTTTTCCGGGATGTAATGTCCCTCTGTGATCAGATTCTGAGCCAGGCAAGTTCTGAAAAACGACTCGAGACAAATTTGATCAGCGTTGGGGTGTTCGCAGTGAGGTCCTTACAGAGAGCATTTGTTGTATCTATGTGTTAGGTCTACTGTGTTTAACAACCAAAGCAACATGGCCCAATGCAACATCTGTACAAACGCAGCCCGAGACAAAAAAAAAACCAAAACAACAGCCGCACAGTTTGGGGACGAATCAGGCAGATGTAGAAATAAATCTTCGGCGGGACATTGCCTTGTCTTCATGGAATGACACAAGAATTGGAAACGTTTTTAGGCCTGGCTGGGACGATGGAAATGACAAAATGTTAATTCTATTTCCTCGTGGTGAACATCATTCTAAGATGGTACGCTATGGCAATTCTGCTATAAATAGATGTTCTCTACAGCATTCTGGTTTTAGCATGACCTACTAATGATGACTGTATTACACTAATGAAAGGCCAACGAAGCAGCTCACCCTGTGTAATTTTGAGGCAGACTCCCCAAAAAAACATTCTGTCCAGTTAAATTCCAATTTTAAGTGCTAGGGAATTGTCACTTCATTTCATACTTTAAGTAGTGATTAAAACCCCACATTGTATACTCTCTGGCTTGTTTTCTTAAACAAACAGATGAAGAACCGTCGATTTGTAAAGAAAAGCCCATCATCAAATTGAAATAATCCACGTCTTTTGCTATCTGGTCTCTTCGCCCTTTTTGTGGTCAGACTCCGGGGTGATTTGATCTAAGCTTAAATGCAGTGTTGGAAAGTAAGGTAAAAACCCCCTTTGCCCGCTCCCATCACACCCTGGACCACGCCCGGGGGGGCCAGCGGATGCCCCGCGGCCCTCGTAAGCGGGGCCCAATACGGACGGGCGTGAGCCGGTGATGACAGAATTGAGTCAGGAATTGAGAGGAAGAATAACTGACCGAGGGAGAGGAGTCTCGCTCTTTCCATTGATCTGAGCTAGTAATTAAAGTAACAGTGGTGTCATCAAAGAAAAACAGACCGTTTGGGTTAAAAATAAAACCCTTTTTTTAGAGCCGTGAGGCAATTGCGGGTTCTCAATCAGGATTTAGGGGACTCTGTGTCTAGGATAAGTGACTCACCATTGCAATTGAGAAACCAAATGGTGGCATTACCAGGTCTGCTCTAACCTCGGACAGCTCCTGTATTGTC
>OMKK01056035.1:0-15552 GCA_900302305.1 Polymixia japonica | reverse complement strand
CCCCTCGCCAAATTCAAGATGGCCGTCCCCCAGATTCAAGACAACACGGCCTGGGAGGTCTTGACGCCGACCAGGTTGTCCGCGCTGAGGGACCTCCGAATGGTTGATTTGCTCAGGTCCTTGTACTTGTCCTCGCACAGCCTGGAGATGGCCTGGGAACCACATCACAAACACAAGACTGTTACTTCTGAAACAACAAACCTTGCAGCGTGCCAGGTCATTTAAAAGATTAAAATCTCTGTCATGGACTACGTTGCTACACTTAGTTTGCAACCTCAGAAACTTGGTTTTGACATCGCTTGGAGTCTAATGAAAAGGAATAGGGTCTAGACTCCAGCGGTAGCCAAATAAGTCACATGACAACCACTTGACAACCACAACCACAAAAAATCCACAGGATGATAATAATGTTTCAGAAGGGAGCGAGGGCACGCTGGAAAATGGTCTTAACATTCAACATGGCCGACGGGTAGGAACATGAATCGATTGCTGCATCTTGATAGTGTGCTGCAGTGTGACCTAGTGGTCAGAGACTCATAACCAGAAGGTCACAAGTTCAATCCCCTAAGCAGCCAACGTGTCTCCACCAACAGCCCTGAGTCCTGCTGAAGTTTCTTTGGGCTCGACACTGAACTTCAACCAGCTCACTTATTTGAAGACGCTCTGGCTGAGAGCATCATCTAAATGTCTCAAATTTAAACTGTATAAAACATCTTTTTTTTTTTCATGGTGTAGCTTTATGGCTGTGTCTACGACCCATTTGAAGTGTTTTTAAAAGGTGCTATCTGTAAGATCGGCACATTACTGACCTGTAGCGTTGGTGAGGTCAACTACACTAACAAACCAAAACAACAAGCACAGCTCGTCTCCTCCAGCACACACCCTCTGCCATCTTGTGGTAGTGCTACTTTTATGAACTGAGAGCGTGAGGGAGGGGGTTTTATACTTTCTGAGAGGCCTTCTGGAGAGGGGAAGCTTTCAGACCATCACCGTTATACTACATCTTACCATGCAATGTGCTAATTTGAAACATACTGCTACTGAACCCGTCTACTAACGTTGCCAGAAGACACCGAGATCGCAGCGCTAGGATCCGCTCACCTCTAGTTTCTGGGCGCGCTTGTTGCTGAGCGGCTCCAGGGGGAAGTTGAGGTTATTGTCGTCCGCCAGCGAGCGCAGGTCAAAGTAGTACTTGGCGTAGACGCTGGCTGGGACGTTGATGTTGAACTGGAGCAACTCCAGGAAGTGGCGCTCCATCTCATTCCTGGGGACGGAGGAGGGTTAATCATCAATTAGCAATAATTAACAATTATTAATTACAGGGTTCCCACACGTTACTGAACATCACATTTAATGACTTTTTAATTACTTTCAAGAATTAATTCCCTCAAATTCAAGGACTGAATACAACCGGTTTTGCAACGTCAATTAGGGTTTACCACCATGTGATAGAATTAAGTAGAAGTAGAAAGCCTTAAACACCTTAGCACCTTGCTCACACAACACAGTGTCTGCACACCGTGAGCGAGGGAAGTCAGTAACATTAGATATGGGTGCTCTGACATCCAGATCAAACTATAACATTGAACCACGTAGGTCTAGACCTATTCCATTATTCCACATAGGCCATTTCTACTAAATTTTCACTGTAGATTCAAGCACTTTCAATAACTTATTCTCAAAAACTATCAAGGCCTTATTTTCATTTTTTCAAATTCACAAACTTTTAAGAATGTTTAAGGCCTGGGAGAGCCCTGTAATTAATAATAGTGAACACTTATGAATACTATCTTTGTACAGCACTTCTTACAACACAACAACAAAGCTACAACTGATTAAGTAAAAAGATAATAAATAATAATGAATAAAGTCAACGGTAAAAGGAAAGAGCAATGCGACGTTGATTCAAGGCGACCGGGGGCAGATAGACGTTCAACCTTCCGACTATCTCTGGACACAGTATCATGTTTTAAACCACCCCTAAACTCACATCGAGTACATGTACTTAACAGGTGGCATGAACTGAATGAACAGCTTTAGTTTCAGGGCTCAGCAGCGTCCAAGTTATCCAGCGGACCGGTTCCACTCACATGTCCTCTACTGTGATATCCTTCAGGATCTGGCAGTAGTCGACGTTCCACACGGCCTGGTCGTCCCAGACCTTGGAGGCCAGCAGGATAGCCCCGAGAACGATACGCTTCCAGTTGCAGGGGCAGATGTCCATCTCAGCATAGGTCAGCAGCCTCTCCAGATACACCTAGCGAGAGAAATGGAACACGTTCATCTTCTATCCTTTTAAATATCCACCTTGTGATCTTTCATCGAACTCTGAGTCGGGTAACGGGTAACCGGGCGTTGGGAGGTCGTACCAGCGTGACGATAGCGCACTCGGCGGTGAGCTGGGCGGAGCTAAAAAGCGTTCGGACGAAGCGGTAGATGAGCTTGTGTTCGGGGTCCACGGTGGCGTAGTCATCCGGAACCTTCTCTCTCTGTCGGGGGGGTTCAAGGGAGGATGTGTTAGTCGGGACAGAGAACGCAGAGGAAACAGGTGAAGTAGACACTTCCCAAAGCAGGAGGACTCAACTCACCGATAACGGATGAATCTTCTCATCAAATATATCCAGAGAGCGGTTTGAATCCCTGATGGAGAAGGACGAGTAATAAGTCAACAACAAGGCCATCAGTCTGGGCCCCAACATTAAAGCAACACAACATCATTCATTTAAGTCTGTGAATAGATAGAGCAGGTTTTTACATCCTGATATAAAATGGGTCCTTACTGCAGAGAAGCCACTGTAAATGCCCTGCAATCTGCATATAAATATTTCTTGTTGGCTCAGACAAGCTCAGAACAGTCACTATTCTTTCCCTGGGAACGGAATGTTTTCACACTCAATTGCATGTTCCTTTATTTGAAAAATTGGGGGTTACGGTTTTATTTTGTTTACTCAGTGTGGGGTCACCTGCCAGAGAAGATATTAGTGTAACTCTTGTCCAAGAAATGACAATCACAGACATTGCCTACCTGTTCTTTATGTGATAGTATATGGCCAATGTGACGCTGAAAACAGACAGAGACAAACACAAACTCTTATTCTTCTGTTCCACCGCAAATCACAATGTTCTGTATCTGTCCTTTTGCTCACTGATATGGATACCATGCCAGCTAATAATCATTGATATTTTGAATTTTACCAGCACAATGAAATGATTCACAATGAAATGACATGCTTTTTGTCTTGGTGTTGACATGTAGGTTTTGGCATCACATCTCACTGTAACTAAAGGACACTGCTAGCTGCATGCTAGCTTGTTATCTTGCTAGCAGCAGGGTTCCTAAAACATTTCCATACTTTTCCCAGACCTTAATTCCTTGCGTGGATTTGAAGATTTTGGTCTGTATTCAATATCATTTATGATGATTAGCTATAGATTAAATGTTTTCTACATAACAAATAAAATAATGTGAGATGACGGGGAGGTCTTTCTAAACTATTCAAGACCCGTAAAAATGTCCTTTGAAGACGTACAGGGGATAGAGAAGAGGACACCTACCATTTGACGGTGCTCTTCAGGTTGGGCTGGCTGACTGTGCTATCGTCGATGAATATAGTCGAACAGGAACTGTACTTTTTGGACAAGAGCCCCGGCGACATCTGGAGGAAGAGAGATGATGTGAAAAAGCGGGGTTGTGGACCAGGAGATTGTAAGTTACAACCCCCCAAACTGGACAAATCAAAGGTAGCTCCCCTGTCAGAATGTCAAGCAGGACATTATTGAAAAAAACATTAAGTGCAGATAGACAAGTTACTTACATGATTAAGGTAATTACTTTTCCTTTTCTCGCGCACTGCATCATGGGAAAAAACAAGTCATCAGATTAGTGGGACTCAAGATGGCTGTAAAAAGACAAATCCACTGTGATGATTGCGTCTATTACAGAGTAGTACTGACCGTCTGTCTGGGACTTGTTGAGGAACAGGGTGCTAGCTCTGGGGTGGTCTGAGGGGTTGGCTTCCTGAGCCAGTTCTGGAGGAGGCAAACATGAAGGTGAGCTCCAGAGATGCTTTCACATGTGTAAAACGACATTCAAACTAACACTGAATTATGTCACACGTTATACACTGCGTCGCACTGTTTCACCACAAGATTTCAACGTCAAGGGAGCAAATGGACACTTAAAACCTGGTGTCATAATAATAATATTAATATTAATAAGATGAAGGTGTTAGAGGATACATTTTATAGAGCTTTTCAAGGTACTGAGACAATTTATTGGAAGCAACAAAGTATAAATAAAACAGTAAAGCAAAACATGAGAAGACATGTAAAAGAATGCATATTAACAGTTCAGAAACTAAAACAGACAAATCTCTGAACATATAAAAAAACCACAACAGCCTTTATTGTATCAAAGAGGTTAACAGTCTGCATTCAGATTTGCGTAATTCAGAGGTCCCCAACAATGAACCATAAAGGCCCAAGAGGACAGTGTATAGGATTTCACTGTAGCCGAACACTGCATAAGCTGATTTCAGTAATTACTTCTTCCATCTCTAGTTGACAGTGTGCTTATTCGTGAAAATCTGCTGGGGGTTAGTGTTTGGCATGAATCAAAATATGCAGACCCTTGGGCCTTGACATGCACTTTAGTTGGGAGACCACTGCCACACCATATTCTATTACAACAGGGCCAACCTCATCACAAACCCACCGTCGGGGAGCTCTCTGTCACTGATGTGCTGCAGGTAGGTCCCGGTGTCCTCACTCACGTCCTCGGCGGTGGTGATGGGGCATTCCTCCAGCTCCACTTCCCTCCGACGGATTTTCGGACTGTCTCCGGGGGAGATGCAGCACGACACGGAGCCTCCCATCGCTGAAACCTCGACACGGTACTACTTGCAAAAAAAACACTAGTGTTTTCCCCCCATACACCAAACCCAAGAGAGATCCGCTTCACTGGCCCGACCGACGACACTTCGGTGTCAGATTGCAAAGTGAAAAATCTGGCATTGTTTGAGCCAGAAGCGGCAACACAGCGTCGGATTGATCTAACGATAGTCCGCTGGACACAGGATCTGCGGCATGGTCAGGACAGCTGACATTTTCAGGGCGTAGGCGCCGCATAGTATTAACGCACCGAGTAAGCATTGGATCTGTTGACACGGCCTCGTCTCAGGAAGTGAACGGCCATTATCAGCTCATATTGTAGTTACAATGTTGCAAAAGCCGCTTTACCGCGCCGACCAGCCAACATTAACCTCCGCAGAACCGGATCTCTGGACTTCAGCTGCATGGATCAATCCATATGCATTGCAGTTGTAATCTATGGTACAATTACATTTCCACCCCGCCCCCACCCCCCTCTAAACTAACATACACTTAAAAAAAAACAACTTCCAGGTCTAGTTTGTTAAGTGGAAAGGTAAGTTCGCGTTGGTTATTGTTTTTTTTTTAAAGACAGATATTGTCGCATTTGAAGAACAGACGTTCTATCTGTGTCAAGCACTTCCGTCAAGCCAACGAAGCAGTTCGGTATCAACGTCCGGTGGATATTTCTCAAAATAAAAGTCTTGATCTGAATAAAGTACTTTGTATCTGGACTAACGTTCAACATGAACACTTCTGAAAATACTACACAGGCATAAATGCAAATCAGGAGTCCAGTTAGTGTTTTGGCTTTTAAGTGTTATTTATTTTACAATTTATAGTTTATCTAAATGGAGGTGATAATAAATTCCACACAACCCTAGAGTATGCAGGCTATAGCTGTCAGAAAATGAATGTAGCCCAACGCAGAATATACATGTATATGTGCAAACCTTTAATTCACCAAATCACCTCAAAACTCGTTTTTAGATGTTTAGATAAGAAAAGGCCACATGGCATAAAATAAATGTAACAATTGCTGCATTGTGGGAAATTATACCAATATTATTAATTATCACCTCAAGTTTCAGAATTAGAGCTTCAACATTTCTAGTTTAATTTTAGTTTAGTGCCTTTGTACATTGATAAGCAAAGTGATGAAAAATCCCAGTGATAAAATATGACGATAAAAACACAGAACAATTGGTGTATGTAGCTATTTTCAATGCATTTAACTGCCTCAAAACTAACGTCTAGTTGTATATATTGGCCTGTGCTGCTTTAACAATGTAAATCACAAGACAACTATATCAATTTGTTGTCAGAACCCAGGGTGTCATAGATGATGTAGTATGTAGCATTTATTTTTGACTGAAGCAAAAGCTAATTTTATGTCAAGCTGTACTTCACTTCATATTCAAACTAGAGGATTACATTCATGCAGATTTTTACTACAGAGGCGTCAATAACGGTGCTTTTATTTTGAAGACAAAACCTACAACTCTGAAACGATATCAGTTATGGGGCTTAGTAGCTTGACAGACATCGCAGCGGTTATACCAGACTGGTCAAACTACACCTTAAGTTGGTTCCGTCTCCATTAGGGAGAAAATCCCTTAAGACCCGCCCAACCCAAAACCAGACTTTTCCATTGGTCATTTGTAGCTCCTGAGTTTAAATGATTGGTTAAAATTATAAGTTGACCCGTGTCACAATAAGGGTGTAAGCGTTTTGGAATGCGAGGTAGTCCGTATGAACTGAGTGATGACTTTATATTCTCCATCTTAAATATGTTTCTTTAAATTCTTACATGTTACATTGTACTCCTGCGTATATAGCTGTTTACATATGTGTTGATAATAAAAAAAGACTTTATATTCTCCAGTCTTATACGAAACAAACTCTTCCGTGCTACTCCGCAAAATAAAACATGCGAACCCCATGGCTGGCTTAGCTGCTTTCTTTCCAAGTCGCGCATGACTGTTGTGAACCACGACGTGCAGAACATGAATTCATAGTTAAGCCGTTTTGATACAGTTTATTCACAATATGGCACTTGTTCCATATGTGGAGAATGCCTTGCCTCAGCTCTCAAAGCTACACAATTCATCAGCACAGTTTTACTTTGCCAACCACAACCTCAGTCTTGCCCAGGACTGGAAAAATCTTGGGGTAGCAGCAGTTGTATGGGATGCAGTAAGTGAGCACCATTGATATTCTCTCTCTGTGTGTGTGTGTATACACATACTGTACTAGATGTATTGACGTAAGATATTACTTCTGAGCACGTAGTAGGCAGTCTTATACTTCTTTTATTAGTAGTGATACTATGGGTGTACAAATCTATCTTAATTAATGCATGCCAGTCTGGGTGTTCTCATGCTCCTTCTGTGTTGACCTGTTCCAGGCAGTTGTGATGTGTATGTACCTGGAGCTGGGCCAGGTGGATTTGAAGGGGAAGGTGGCCATAGAACTTGGAGCTGGCACTGGACTGGTGGGCATCGTGGCAGCCCTTCTGGGTGAGTTTATTTATAATTTAAAGATTTAGCCGACGCTCTTCTAGCTCCAGAGCGCCTTACAATGAGTCATCACATAGGGGTTCATTGTCTTCCTCAAGCACACAAAGTTGTTGCAGGGATTGAACCAGGGACCTCCCGATTAAAGATGCTCTACAGAATTATTGTATGTCAGCCTCTTAATATGGCACTGTGGAGCAGTGGTGGGTCCCCATCTCCTGGTTGCAGTCCGTGTGCCTGTGTGTGGAGTCAGTGGACTGACCTGGGCCCGCCCTGCAACCCCAGTGCACCAATGAACATTTAAGTGAAGCCTGTCAATCACTGAAACCAACTGAAAATTTGCACTATTAAACTATAGATTCCATTGCAGAATGAGGTAAAACTGGGATTCAGTTCATAGTCTATATATGTGACAACTATACTTTGACACATGCTGTTCATGAAGTAACCGTCATCAGGTGCTACTGCCGTTTGAGTATTTTCACACCAATATTTGACTGACGGCACAGACTTGTCTTCCAGGCGCGAAGGTGACCATCACTGACCGGGAGCCAGCGCTGGAGTTCCTCTCTGCCAACGTGAAGGCCAACGTGCCCCCGGACCGCCGGGGATCGGTGGCGGTGTCCGAGCTGACCTGGGGCGAGGGTCTGGAGCGCTATCCGGCAGGGGGGTTTGATCTAGTGCTGGGAGCGGACATCGTTTACTTAGAGGACACCTTTGAGGCACTGCTGCGCACCACGGAGCACCTTTGTTCCGACAAAACCGCGGTGCTGCTGGCCTGTAAGATCCGCTACGAGCGAGATACCAACTTCCTGGACATGCTGAAGAAGCGGTTCGCCGTTGAAGAGGTCTACTATGAAAATCAAAGGGACATCCACGTGTATAAAGCCGTGAAACTGCAGCCTAGGAGGGATCTCTAAGGACAGAGTGTGACAAATGAAAATAGCTGGAGGACAATCTTTGATAACGTACTGGTCATCCCTTTGGCATCAGATTTTACACTAGTCCTTAAACTGATGCGTAATGTGAGTGTGTGAGCAGGTATGTGTTCAATGTCCTGCTCATGCACAGGTCAACAGGACGGTCACATGGATGTTACTGGAATCTACCCAGAGACCCGATGGGTACTGGGCATTCTCTTCAACCAAGGCTACACTGCTGCCCACTGATATACATCAGTACTAGAGGTCTGTAATACATTCCTGCACATGCAAATAACGCAAATACCTCAATGTCCCAAACATCACCAGAAACAATTACCAGAAACACATTTATTAACAGCTGCCAAAAATGTAATATTTGAAGAGATAGCTCTAATATGACTTACTATTTCATACGAGGTGGTGCTGACATTTAGAAATACGATGAATACAAAATGAATGGAGAAAAAAAAAAGTCTTAAAATAAAAAAAGCGTACTATGACAGATGACTATATATATAATATCAAAAGAATACATTATGGCATTCCATTGTCAAATCAAAACAGAAGACTTACAAGCATCCATTTTGTTCACTGTGCTTTCAGTCAGATCTCTCCCAGAGTTCCTCCCCCTTACTGCTTGATTAATTCATTAATTAATGGCCACACTTTATTCTACAGAACTTTTCCAGGGTATCTTACTGCCACGATAGAGCAGTATTGGCAATATTTTGTAGTTCCAGTAAAACTACAGTACATAATCTCTAACGTTTTGGTTTCAAATGCCTAGTGGTGCCTGGATAATTATTCAACAAGCAAAAAATTGATCTGACATTTTGTAGGTAATCAAGATTTTTTGTTTTGTTATTTTCAAGAAAACTCTTTGAGGCATTAAACTTAAGAATATAGTGCAGCCAAAGATATTTATTTTCTTGTCAAAGCTGCTTGAGATTTTCCCGTCAAATCGCATGAAATGAAGTAGGATTGTGTGCGCGACGAAAGTGCATGCGTGACTTTGTAAACAGAATTTGGAGACATTTGCCATTGTTGGGGACAGCCACAGCTTTCTGTTAGTGACTATGTAACTGTCACTCTCTGTCGACAGAAATTGTTTTCCATTACCTCTGCCTTTCACAAAAAAAAAAAAGAGAAAGTGGGAAATGAGATTTGAACAATATGACAGTTAGCATAATAGAACAGTGTGTGTGTTTGTGTTGACTGTTTCTCCAAAGTTTGTTTAGAAATACGCGGCTATGGTATGTACTTTCATTGCATATCAGTGTATGAGGACGGGGAAGATGCATCAGTCCACCAATAACAAAGGCTTAAAAGAGTTCCATTCCAAAATCCTCTATATCTCAATATAGATCCAACCTGTTAAAGATATGTTGTCTTCAGTCATCTAATGTCCTTTACAAAGCCATGCGCTCGTTTGTTTAAGGTTCTGTGCACGGCAGTTAATGTGAGTTGGTGTCACCTGGTTCCAGATGGTGAATATCTGAATATTTTGGGATCAAACTCTTTACTTAATGCCACAGATCCATACCATACAATACCACTTTGCCTCTGGTCCAATAGCACAACATAACATAAAATTAAAAAAAACAAAAAAAAAAACAGTTGCAAGGCAGAGACAATCCCATTCATAGGTTTTTGAATTTTGTTAAGTTCCACCATCGTATTAGCTCTAGAGACTCTTTCTGCTAAAGACTTTTAAAGCTAAATTTAACAACCATTTAACCACCAACAAACCATTTCCCACCCGAGTTTAACAGTAAGCATTTTTTTTGTTCTTGTCTTAAAAAAAATTACAATAAAAAAGCTGAATGGCATTATGCAAGCAAAAAAAAAAAAAAGTAATACATGATAAACAAAAACATACCTCAGAAAGATAAAAAGTTCAGGACACAGCTCGTCTACAGTCGATAGCGTTAGTAGGTAACAGGCGTTAATGCAATAGCGCAGTTACAGTTAAAAAGGTTGCACTCAAGGGTGACCTTTCCACAAGGATTTCGGGAGGTCGATCTTGGAAAAAAAGTTCTGTACGTCGTTAGTGGTAGCAGTTCTCCATTGCTGGTGATGTTGCAGAGTGTTTCTCGTGATCGGGTTTGCGTCCCGACGGACACAATGCAACTCTTAACGTCGGTCCCACCGCATCACCACAAGGACCCTGTATCGTTGAATGACCTCTTCTCGTGGGCACGTTACTCTACATCCTTTCTAAACATTACTGCATCATCTCATGATCAACCGAGGAGGGAAAACAAAGGAACTAGGCTTTCAAATTATCGAAGGGGGAGGTTTCTTTCTCTTATTCCTGATGAGTCGTTTTACAGATCTGTTAGCGATTTTTAAAAAGAAAACAAAAGGAGGATAGAAAAGGGGTTGGTGTCCAGATGCATGGCTCTGTGCTGGAGTCTCTGTACATGGGGACAGGCGGAGGCCCCTGAGGGCCCCTTCGTAGGCGATAGGTGACCTCTCTACTCTGATTTGTGGCAGTACAAGTCTTTGAGGGCTTTCAGTTCCTCGATGAGGGTTTTGTTCTGGTTCTCCAGCACGGCAACGCGGTTTTCTAGACACTTCACGTACTCCTTCTTCTTCCTGCGACACTCGCGGGCTGCCTCCCTGTGGGAGAGATGCACAACGAGACGACGGTCAGGACCGAAGCTGCTGGAGACCAAAATTCAACAGCCTTTGTTCTTTACAAACCAAACTGTGTTTTAGAATGGAAAAGAACCTGTTACCTTAGAGCCGGCCGACTTGAAATTAGCATTTGATTGGTGGCCGGTGTTAATTAATGATAATAATTTCCTTCCCTGGTCACATTAGCATGGCATAAAAATGAAGAAAAGCTGACCCACTGAAAATCAGCACCACACAAATATGCTTGAAGTTGTCCACCCTTTGACCCATGTGAGTTTAACATTCGGTAGATACCCACTACCAGTTATATTCTACGAGTCTGCCTCTCCGCGCACATACCTGTTTTTCATAAGGCGCACTTCCCTTTTGCGTGTGACCTCCTCTGTGCCTCCCCCCGATGGCAGGGCAGGGGAGGACGCCATGACTACCCCAGGGGCGATGGTGCTGGTCTGGGTCGTGCGGATCTGATAGGCCTGGACATCTCCAGAGGCCGCTGGAGGGAAAAGACAAATAGCAGAGCTTAAGCTGTTGGGTCACACTGAGCGATCTGTGTAGGTACTTCTAGAGTTACATCTGGGTGCATGCTATGGGACGGTTTCTGTTCCCCATGGGTCCTGCGTAGGGTCCATTTCAAAACCCTGTGATGTTCTAGAATGGGATTTCTTTTTTGGATTTGAAAATGTAGGGTCAGAGGCCAAAGGGGTAAATTAAGGTCGCTTTATAGCTGAGAATTTCTTAAAATATGACCAAAGGATAGCAGAGGATACGGCTGCATGCCTCTTATCTTGTCAAGTAATGAAGACATTGATTACACAGTATAGCAAAGCTTTTTATTTAACAGCAATGCATTACATCTTTTACTCCAAGCAGCAATTGTATATTGCCCAAGTGTCTTGTAGTTAGAGAGGCCACCCTTCAATCAAAGGAACTGGGGCCAAAGCCTGTGTGTTCGCAAGCATCTGCCCTGCAGAACTGTCATTGAACTTCCAAGTAGACAACGGTGCGCTTTGACCGCCCCACGTGGAGCAGGGCAGGGCAGGGCGAAAAAGAGAATTTCCCTTTAGGCAAATGTGTTGAAGCTCCCTACCTTGTACAACAACTTGGTTGCTGGGCACCAGAATCTGCTGCCCGTCGCTGGTCTGGGCGTACTGCAGGATGGTGGCGCCGGGCTGGGCCGTGCCGGCATTAGTCATGGTCAACGTTTGCAGGCCCTGCACCCCGTCTGTACCGTTATTGGCCAGCTGGATGGCCCCGCCCTGGGTAATGGCAACTGCGAAAGAGGGGGGCGAGGACGGTGAGGACATGGCACGGACAACGCTATAATTCAAGATCAGATTATATGTTTCGACAAGGTATTCTACAGGAAACTGAAGAAGCACTATGACACCAGGTTGTCAGCCTGGGTGACTATAGAGGACAAGGGATGAGAAACGACCTTTCACAACCAGACGGTCACAGATTTGTACCCCTCAACAGCTAATGTGAACACAAGGACCCTGACGTTTTCTAACCACAAGAGGGGGCTTGTGTTCAACTGAAAACATTGAAAGGACTTGTGGATTTGTTTTGGGGGGGAGAAAGCAATACTTTCAATCACAATATTTATACAATCTCTGTGAATGTTGTCTTTTAATTTTGATTAAGTGCAAAACTTACATATATGACCTTTAAGCAAGACAATCTACAGGGATTTTGCTACTTGACTCACTGCATCTGATGAGTGCCTAAATGTGAATGTAAAGCAGTGACTCACTGTACTGTCCGCTGCTGGTCTGGTAGATGGGAGTGGGCATTGTGACGGTGGTAATGGCGGGGGTGGTGTCGTCCTCCGACTTCTCCTCCTCGATACGCGGGACCGCCGGGGCGTCTGACGACAGGTCGTTCAGGATCTTCCTGCAACGCACAACCGCACAAATCTCAGCAAACGCCTTGTTTATCGAGGGGAAGTCGCAGAACGTCGCTTTGCTTGCAATTCACGGTAAAACTCATTCTCGCCTGGGAGCGGCCGAGTACGAACGCGGCCTTCTACTGTTGGCCACTTAAGTAGCTTCAGTGGAGCAGTTAGGCATTGAGTGCCATGCTCAAGGGTATCTCAACAGAGGGGGTTGCATTACATATTCAACTTCCCTGAAATGGGGATTTGAACTGGTGATCTTTCGCCACCAACACCAACAGCTTTTAGAAAGGATGTGGACTGTTTGTCTTCTCACTTAGTAGAAGAGGAAACAGAGAGTTCTGTTTTTTATGCTTTGACCTTTTAATTCCACTGACTAATATCATAGATGTGATCAAGATGATACAAGGAAACAGTGGTGGTGTCGGTAACAAGAGTCTATTAAAAAAACAAAATGGGAGCTGTGTGTTCACAAAAAGTGAATTCTGTAAGAAAGAAAAAATAAAATAAAACAAAGAAAGAAATAGATACCAGTTACAGTATAACGCTATGAAAGACAGATTTGCCAAGTATACGTTTTTCTGGACGTAAATGTTTAGACATAAAGCAGACCTGTATGAGGGGCGTCTGGACAGAATCTCCCTTCTTTTCTGAGAATCTGTCACACTGTCGACAGACTCTTGGGAGTCCTCACTCTCAGCGACAGTTGAAATCTGCAAGTAAACAAAAAACATTATAATTCAATATAATGAATTCTTAAATGAACCCGATATAATAGCAAGTTTAAAACGAGGTGGGAGAAGGTGGTCAGTGGAAAAATACCACTTTTCCATACCTGTACGGTCTGGACCTGTGGGGACTGGATGACAGAGGGCTGAGCAGCCTGGATCACACCATGCACCTGGACTGTCTGGCCATTGGGCAGCTGTACCAGCGTGACTGTGGGACCACTGGACGACACCTGGCTTGCTGCTATGGAGGCCTACAACCACAACGACACGCAGTCACAGACCGGCAGTGTAAAACATGTAACATTCTCACTTCGTTCCATTCATTACCCTAACGCCCGGCTTTTGTTTGGGCAAGTTGAGATGTGAACGTATAGATTCAAGAGTATAATTATGCAAAGACACTCTAAAGCACATGAGATGAGATGGAACTTTATTGATTTTCTTGGGGAAATTGTCGGAACAGCAGAAGAAGGCATGAAAAAAAGAGTAGACAAAGCAGGCAAAATACAAAGAACCTAACTAATAAAAAATAAAAATACAACTTTGCAGAGTAGGGAAACAACATGACATTGGGGACTATTAAAGGAATGGGAAATAAATACAGAATACTAAATATATATATAATGAACACAAGCCAAGGAGCGTGCAAAGACGGGGTAATAAGCACACATAAAACTATGGCTATGTTTCATTATCAATTACTGCGACTACCTGGGCCAGGGTGGCAATTTGCTGGGCCTCAGACTCAGAGACAGACGTTTCACCAGTTTGTGTTTCTGCACCCGCCTCCATGGTCATTTAAATATCTGTAACAAAGTAAGGCACTGATAATAGTTGTGTGTTTATGCATGCGTGCTTATGTGCAAAACCAGTGTTTAGGACAGAGGGTGGGGATGCTATGTAGAAGTTGGAGCAGACACATCAGTAGTCATATGCTGTTTTCACTAGTGCTTATTGACAGAAATAATAAAAAGAGGGTGTGGCTTTCATCAACACGCTAACACATAATCCACTTATGTAACACTTCAGTTTATTATGTTTCAGTTCAGAGACGAGGTAATGCCACATTGTATAACACGCGTTAGGTTAACAGCGTGTTTTTTTGCAGTGGGAACTTTTTGTTTACACCAACATAGTGTTTGGCGAGATGTTGCCGCTCAATTTCAGCAGGGCTAGCACCAGGCTAGGCTAGGCTAATGCTAACATTAGCTTAGCCTAATAGATATGTGGGCACACAAACTAGCTCCCCGGCTAACATGCTTACCAGCTAAGTGGCGCTCACTACCAAACGCCACTACCCCAAAAAACAACAACAACACGGTTTTGGTTTTGTATTTGTGGTTTAAGTGTCACCAGTCTCCCCCAGTGGG
This sequence comes from Polymixia japonica, assembly GCA_900302305.1. Classification (NCBI taxonomy): domain Eukaryota; kingdom Metazoa; phylum Chordata; class Actinopteri; order Polymixiiformes; family Polymixiidae; genus Polymixia; species Polymixia japonica. The sequence continues at coordinate 609 of OMKK01056035.1, read as the reverse complement.
TGTGCAGGTAGATAGATAGGCAGGTAGCCAACATGCTAGCCACGTTAGCCCCCAATGCTAGCCAGCTGTGTGGAGGGAAACAGCTTCCCTGCAAACTAAAGCGCCTCTCAGGCACCGCGGCGTCGCCTCAATATCTCCACTATATTCAACACGATGCACAGCAGGACACGGAGCTTTAGTCGTGCACCGCCCGAGTGCGTTTACAACCAGGAGGCGAGGATGCAGATCCAAACACTCCCGTTGTGTTTCTACCACTAAAGTCCCCCCAACTCGTGTTGCAGAGACTGACTCATTTTCGGGTCTGGTGGGCTCTGCAACACAACCGCCGCCATGATTTCTTTGTTGGGGCTTTTGTAGCGTATATATATATCAACCCTCGGTAACCTCTCCTCTCCTCCTCCTCCTCCCCTCCGACCCCGTCTCTCTCTAGCAAACATCGGATGCGTATCCTCTTACCGACACACGGACTCGCTTCGTCACTCCCGGGTCCGCGGAGCTCCACTTTTATTCAGACCGACACGTAAGAGACCGCGTCAGGCTACACCTCCGTCGCGTCACCGAGAACAACAACACGGAGAGAGAGGGGAGGACGAGAGAGAGAGAGAGAGA
>OMKK01056034.1:0-14095 GCA_900302305.1 Polymixia japonica | reverse complement strand
AGGTAATATTGTAAATAAAGAGAGAGCCGCACTTCATCCCGATCAAGTTGATAAACTTGTGTTTCTGGCTAAGAATATTAGGACTTTTTAAGATGAAAAATGAAAACACAGGTTGGAGGCACTCTTCACGAGTTAAAAGTTATTTAATTGATTAGCTAGTTCTGCGAAGAAAAGATCATTTGTCCGTTCAACTTGCCTGTCAGTTTTAAATTGTTTGCTACACGTTTAGTTCAAAGCTATTGGAATTCGAACGAGTTGCGTGTCATTTCAAATTCGTTTGAAGTTCATTTTTGGAAAAAAAATCTTTTACACCGAGATTGTAGTGCGTCACCTGGTTTTTATCGACACGCCCATTTCGGTGCCAGTGACGTCATGTTTAGCCACGAAATGACCAAACAAATGCAGGTGAGAGAGAGATCTGCTTACGGCCAACGAAATTGCCACTCGGCCAGCGCAAGGTCACTGCACTGGACTGGCGCTGTCTGGAAAATGGGGCCCTTAGACTTAAGTATAGGTCATGACATCCCGTCCCATAATTTACACACTTGCCATTTGAAAAACCACTGCCCGGTGCCACAGCTGTTTCCAGTGGATTGAAACTCTCGCTCAGCAATAAAAAACAAAACAAAAAAACCCTGAACCAATAATAAGAGATTTATTGGATTAATGACTGCGCTGGCTTGAATTTATCAAACTGTATTGAAGTCCCCTCCTCTACACTTGAGTAGGATTTAGTGTCCCTGTTAGTCCCGCAATTATTTTGTTATGTCCTGCCAGGGCCCGATTGGACCGAAGGGTGACAGAGGGGACCCGGGCCTGCCAGGTTATGGAGTAAAGGTAATTACAGATTTCATCCTTATCATGTTCTCCACTCACCCTTGTACAACAATGAAAGACCTACACTTGTTTTATGTTGGATCATTAAAGTTCGCGCTGTTTCATTGGTGCCGTGTTGTGTCCAGGGCGAAAAGGGTGAGCCAGGCTTAGTGATCGGACCCGATGGAAATCCTCTGTATCTGGGTGGGCTGTCGGGTCAGAAGGTGAGTCTGTCCGCTACTGACTCCTGTCGAGCTGTGGCTGTTTGTCTTTTATCCTTCTCTCTCAAACACACACACACACACACACACTTCTCCACTAGGCTGTTCCTATTTGTTTTGTCTGGATGGTTTATTTTTTCCTCTTCTCTGTACCTGTTTTAATATTAACCACCATTGTGGTTGTTCAGTTGTTATTACTTTACCGTTTTGTTTGCTTTCTACATTCTACTCGATGTCTGTGTAAAGTGTATTGTAACACTATTGAATGAACAACACTAATTAATTCTGTATATTGTGTTATTTACCACTATGTCTCTATGTAGGGAGACAGAGGACCTGCTGGACCTGTTGGACCTCCAGTAAGTGGTTTAAAATGTAAACCATAACAAATACCCACATTAATATACCCTAATTACAAAGACAATTTTAAGTTTCAGAGAAATCTTTGTTTGGAAATCGTGAGTCGGCATTCACCACTAGTCAGTTTCCGAAAGTAAAATGTACTGTTTCTGTACGATTAGATTTTTTCCGCCATCTTCTCAAGTTGACATCACTACTGACAACTGTTTGATGTTCACCTTGTGTCGTTTGACTTTTCTCCTGTACAGGGTCAGTACGGGCCTCTAGGTTTAAAGGGTGAAATTGGAATGCCCGGAAGACCTGTAAGTACTATTTTCCCAACTTGTTTTAGTCAGAAAACTCATTGTTGTGATTTTAAAAACATTAAGTTTAAAGTTCAAGTTTAACTGCTACATTTAAAACTGTTAATCAATTGGTTGTACATACTCTGCTGTGTGTATTCTGAATCAACCAGTAACATTCGTATACTGGCATTTGCTGTCCTAATGCAGTATGTTGTTGGCATACATTTTCAGTTAGAGTTATTGGGGTTTTTTTTCAGACAAAGTAGATTGAATCATCTTCTTTCTCCTGTCAGGGTCGTCCTGGTGTAAATGGATACAAGGGTGAAAAAGGAGAGCCAAGCATAGGTTCTGGCTATAGTTATCCAGTAAGTATTACTCTTGACTTAATGGACTGCCATAACAAGTAGACATCATCAAATGTTGATTAATGTCACTGTTTTTGTAGATACTGTACAGCAGGATATCAAAATGAGGGGATTCATTTAATAAAAGTGCTCTATTTTGGGGGAATGTGTTGAGTTCAGTAAGTTAAAGCTACACGAGCGCTAATAATAACATACAAGATCAAGTTTAAATTCCACGCCAGCCTTTTATAAGGGTAGGTGTGGCATTATTCAAACAGACATCTATTTTTGGAATTACACTGTTCGGTGATTGTCGTCATCTCAGGAATCTCACCACAGCCTCAGCATATAAACTGTACTGACACATATCAAACAGTGACAAAGAGTAAACTGCTTACTTTTCACCAGGGCCCCCCCGGCCCACCTGGACCACCCGGACCCCCGGGGCCAGCTGTTCCCCTAGATCGCTTCAATGTGAGTATGCAGGGCCCCTTCACGTCCACATCAAAAAACAGCTGACCAATGTTATCCTAGTAGCAACAACCTTTGGAGAATTGTACATTAATTATTTTTGATGTACTGTCAACACACTTTGGTTCAACCTAACCAGCCACTCAGGCAGGAAACCTACCATTATTTTGAGCTACTGTTCAAATTGAAATATCTAGCGGGCTGTTCAAATGGTGAAAGTAAACCATTAATTTGAGGATTTAGAAGTCGGTGTAATCTACAGACAAGACATTTTTTTTCTTCCCTGGTTGTTAGAGCTGTAAATGGTCTGAGTGTTTTGTTTTTTTATCCATTTGTTCTTAGCGCTATGACGACACGTCAAGGAATTACCCAGGTATGCCCCCTCAATACACACACACACACACAGAGAGAAGCTGCTTGTTGTTTTAAAGTCAATGCATAATGCACTAGGATGAAACGTCTCAAAGAAATGGATTAAAATTTGAAAAATTAAGTTAAGCTATCATTTTAAGAAGAGAGATTTAATGGGGTTTAAAGCCTCTGGAGAGATAAACACTTCTATCTTAGTTTCATTTTCATCCAGTTATCTTACTCTGAAGAGGATAGACTGTCAAGTGATTAAGCTGTCAACTCTTACTTGGAGAATTTATTAGTGAAATACAGGTGTGGCTGGCGACATCACTGTCAAAATGGCGTGGAAACAATTTTGCACTGCTGATGCCAATTACACATGTGGCATATTATATCTATGTACTGTAAGGTGCATTTTTTTTTTTTTTTTCTGTAGCAATTAAAGGGGAAAAGGGCGAGCAAGGTCAGCGCGGCGTACCAGGGCTACCAGGTAAACTCTAGTCTCAAAGTTAATGTTGGCATAACATATGGTTAAGTACATATCATATATTAGTGCTGTGTTCAGTATCTTTGAATCAGTACAGTATTTACAAAGTACTTCTCTGTTGTTCTGCAGGAACGGCCTCTAACTTTGACGTTTACACTTTCAAGGTAAGAAATGTTGTAATAACCCAGTAATATTCATAGGCTCCTAGTCTATAATCCATGTTACACCAGTGTTGTGCAGGAAATGGTTATAGGTGCTTCATAGACTAAAATTAAACTTTTTGTTGCTGTGCTTTTCTGTGTAAGAAATGATCTTATTGCTTAAAATGTCATCTATTTTTAATAATATAAATGTAAAAAGCTTCAAGGTTGTAATGTTTCATTTAATACAGATACAATACAGATTTGTTTTAAAAACATTTTAAATGTCTCATAATCTGGTACAATGGCTGAATGCACAGAAATGCATTAATTTCCCAACGATCTGCACCTTTATGCGTCATGGCGTGAGAAATAATTGAATTCCAATCCTTGAACATGATGAATTTAAAATCCTTTATTCTCCACATAAATCATGAAAGGTAATCGATTGTCCCCTATGAGATGGTAACGTCACTTGATAGATGGTAGACATTTTTCAGGTGGATAATTCGTTACAGTGTTAAAGCCTGCCTGTTGTTAACAGAATGAACTGAAGGGAGAGCGTGGAGATGCAGGTATAAAGGGGGAGAAGGGAGAGCCAGGTGGCGGCTATTATGACCCCCGTTTTGGAGGAGGACAAGGTCAACCAGGGCCTCCTGGCAACCCAGGCCTACCGGTGAGTCCATCACATATTTATAGGTACAAACAGGGGCGCCGCTAGTGTGGTTAAACTGGGAAGGACATTCAAGGGGCACCAAACTTGAGGGGGGCTTTAAGTGTTCATCATTAGAACAGTTGGTTATTTGTCAACCAAAGCTGTTGCTAGCAACAATGTCACAGCCTCTTAATAGATAGTCACATTTAAAATAATGTCTGCTAAATTATTTGTTGAACCTTTATTGTTCTCTCTTTTGTGTCAGGGTCCAAAGGGTGATTCTGTCATGGGCCCTCCTGGTCCTCAGGGACCGCCAGGGGCACCGGGGATAGGCTACGATGGCCGTCCGGGGTCCCCTGGGCTACCTGGGCCTCCCGGACCCCCAGGCTCCCCCTCACTACCTGGACCTTACAGGCCCAATCACCGTAAGTAGAGATTCCCACCCCTTTAATTGGTCTGGATACTTTAAAATCATATTTGAGTGTTGTGTAGTACTTCTCTGTTTGTGTAGTAAGCTAGGAAAGGTGTAGCTAGCCATGAGTAACTGCCCTCCTTCAACAACCTCCGTTGGGGTGCCGCTGGGCTAACGTGACCTCAGACAGCTTTAGTTTAGCTCAGAAGTGCTTGAGTTGGGAATTGTCCAGATTGGGGTGTGTTTAAAGGGGTGGTATAGAAACAGTACATGCATAATAGATAAAAAAATAACTGGCACCTCTTTGTTTATATGTTCAGCCATCAGTGTCCCTGGACCTCCAGGTCCCCCTGGCCCTCCTGGAATACCTGGTGACTCCTCAGGGGTAGGTGTCTCGCTTCATGGAAACAACCTTTTCATGGACTTTTATGTACACAGGCTTTTATTGATTTTGCCGGACTGTCAGACAGACACTAGAGAGGGTGTTCAAATATTTTCAATCTCCATCACATATCTCAAATCATTCAAAGATATCGTTGAATGGTTTACACCTCACTGTTTTCTCAGATAGATTTTCATGGAAAAATACGTTGATAAGGCCAGAATTATTCAACGGTTCGGAATGATGATTCATTGTCCTCGACTTTTTCCCCAGGTGACAGTTCTGAGGTCATATGACACCATGATTGCTACTGCCAGACGCCAGACTGAGGGCAGCCTCATCTACATCATAGACAAAGCAGACCTCTACTTAAGAGTCCGCGATGGAGTCCGGCAAGTCATGGTACGGTTATCTACAACCTTTTCACTGACAATGACAATGATATAATTGGTTGCATGGAACTTGAAACAGAATGCACTGTATATGTGTTTAAATGCCCTAGACTTAAATATATAACACATGTATAGTTGAGATTAAATGTGAATAAGGCTGTTCATATTTTCCAAATGTGTTGTTTCTCACACAGCTTGGAGAGTACAGTCCCTTCTACAGAGACCTGGTACGTTTGAATGCATGGAAGAATGAATTGGTATAAACGTAATTTTTTGCCATTTATATGGCAAGGGCATTCTTGGACTATGTTTTAATTTTCTAATGGGATTATTTACCCTTTAAAGGAGAACGAGGTGGCGGAGGTTCAGCCTCCTCCTGTAGTACTTTACCCCCAGTCTCAGGACCAGTCCCACAACAACGGCGCTGGACATTACTCCCAAGGTGGATCTGCTACGCGGCCCATTGAACCCCCACCCCGCGAGCCCCCCAGGAGGGAGCCGACCCATTCGGACCCTAGGTACCCCCCGCACTACGACCCCAGATTCCCAGACCCCAGGTACACGGGTCAGACGGATGGACGGACGAACCCCTCGCAGCCTGAGATACGCCACCCGGTCACTCCCCAGCGGCGACCCATCCAACCTGTTCCTCAGCCTGCTGGGCATGTGCACACGTCAGGGCCAGCAGTGAGTATCTCAACATAGTCACTGTATAATCCTGGAGGCTTTACTTGAACTGAATGGTTACATAGTCCGTTTCATAAATCATGGGCTCATGACACCAATTAAAAACCCTCATCCAGCCAACAGTAATCTGATAACTTAATTTCCCAGATATGTTAATTTCAGTGCAATAAAAGGATGGAAAGATTCTTAAATCATAACCCGCTTTATGTAAATGTTAAGCAAAGTTTACCTGCATGATTAGATTAGATTCAACTTTATTGTCATTGCACTGAAGTTGAATCTAATCTAATCATGTAGGTAAACTTTGCTAAATATTTACATAACATTTACATGCTGTGTGCAACAAATGAACATCAGTATAGAGAAAACAGATTTGTAATGGAAAATGTTGTCTTCTTTATCAGCTACATCTCATTGCCCTGAACGCGCCTCAAACCGGTAACATGCGAGGGATTCGTGGGGCGGACTTCATGTGCTTCCAGCAGGCCCGTGCGGTGGGCCTGAAGGGAACCTTCAGAGCCTTCCTGTCCTCCAAACTCCAAGACCTCTACAGCATAGTCCGCAAGGCAGACCGGGACAGCCTTCCCATTGTAAACCTCAAGGTGAGTTACTGTTGCTGGCCTTACCTCAGCCACCAATCGCACCAGAAACTAGGGCTGTGTAAAAACTTTTTGAAAGTACCAATAGTCATCCCTACAATATTGTCGCGATATCAATATAGTCCATATCGCCCAGCGCTACTGGAAACCTTTTCAAATAAAGCTGTGTTTGTCCTATTTATCTCTTGCTGTTCAATCAGAAGTAGAATAGGTGCAATGAAACCTAATTCATTCATTTGTATTCTTTCCCCTACAGGACCAAGTGTTGTTCAGCAGTTGGGAGTCTGTTTTCAGTGAGAATGGGGGCAGAATGAGGGATAATGCACCAATCTACTCCTTTGATGGCAGAGATATCCTCCGGGACAGCGCATGGTGAGTCATTGTTAAGCATTTGATTCAATTCAGGCTCCATTCTGCACGCTAAACACTTAGCTTTTAATGTGCTGGTAGTATTTGTTTACATAGTTGATATGCAGTCATTGTCACGGCTGGTGCTAGCAGGAATATAGGGGAAGAACCCACATGTAGACGACTGAGGTAGATCTGGTGTCGTTCAGTGATTTAATACACAAATGAGGTACAAAGGCTTACAGGATGGTGAGACAGGTAAGGGTCAAAACCTTTGGAGGAGCAGGGCAAGTGGCCTGGGGCCAGGGCGGAGCAGCTTGGCGACGTAGGAGATTCAGCTGTAGGAGTGCAGGACCGGAGTACTGGGCTGGGGCCTGGCGACAGGCAGGGGCGGCTAACTGGGGTTCTGTGGCCAGGACCAATGAACCATGAAGACCACGCCTTCTTCTGGGGACTCCACAGTTCCCCCTGAAGATGGCCAGGCGAGTCCCTTCAAAAGGCGACTGCTGGACATCAGGGTGACTCCTCAACTTGTCCATAGAAGGCTCCTGGGATTCAGGGAATACAGAATCAGGACAGGCAGGTAGCAGGCTCACAAACCCGTCTAATCGACTGGAGTGCAGGCCGAGAATAGGGGTGTTGAGGAAGTCCTTAGCCCACCCAGGTAACAAATTCCAAGGCTTAAAGAACACTTCCTTTCGGGCCACAGTCAGAGCTGCCTCTCTGTACTCACTACTTGGGTCCTCTTCCAACAACCTTGGAGGGTATAAGTCACCTCATACAGTTCATCCTCCAATAATCCGTCTGCTGGGTCCATGGTTGGCCAGATCGTTCTGTCACAGGAATATAGAGGAAGGTCTCAGGTAAACACATAACAGGTACAGAAGCAGGGCTGTCATTTTTTCCAAAAATCAACGTTGAATTTGAAATGACACACAATTCATTCGAACTTAAGAGTTCAAATGAAAAAGCTTCCCCGAATAAAATGTCAAATCACAGACAACAGGAGCAAATTCTGATAGCTTTGAACTAAACATGTAGCAAACATTTCTTGCACTAAACTAACTTTTACTACCTGATTTTATGTATTCTTTATCTTTTTTTATTATTTTTAACTCTTTAATAATGTTTCTTTTGCACTTTGTCTTAATGCTTTATGTAAAGCACTTTGAATAAACTTGCCTTGCCAAACAATTTAAAACTAGAACTGGCAGGCAAGTTGAACGGACAACAAATGATCTTTTCTTCGCAGAACTAGCTAATGAATTAAATAACTTTTAACTCGTGAAGAGTGCCTCCAACCTGTGTTTTCATTTTTCATCTTAAAAAGTCCTAATATTCTTAGCCAGAAACACAAGTTTATCAACTTGATCGGGATGAAGTGCGGCTCTCTCTCTATTTACAATATTACCTGCCGACGAGAACATCCGGTCAAGCAGATAGTGAATTGTTAGAGCGCCCTCTGCTGGCTCACAAGGTGAACTACTTCAAACGCTCTGCTGCGCTTATAGACGCTACATTTTGAATTCCAACAGGTCATTACAGTTACAATGTTATTTTTTTTCCCCCACGTTCAAACGAATGTTCGAATTTTGAATAAAAAGTGACAGCCCTAACTTAGACCACGTCTTAGTGCAAGTGCTGGCGCTCGTTGCTATTTTCATAACTTTTGTAGGTGGAGGCGCACATGACCATAAACTTATCCAAAATCACACAAATGCCTTTTGTGTATGTTATGTTGGTCTATTTCACTTTAATGTAATTCATTCAACCAATGACTACTGTAACTGAATGCAACCTTTTTAATCACTTGTTGTGTGAATCATTGTCTCCCGACATAAAACAGTCAGTGTGCATCATTGCACATGATGACAGGTATTTCAATATCTCAATGAACGGTCATTCAACCTAAAAGCACCTGGGAGAAGCTTTTGTTTTGGTGAAGCCAGTCTGGACCCTCCCCATCCATTACGGAAACGTCAGTGTGTCATGGCGGAGAGCGCGCTGCGTTTAAAGGGGATGAGAGGAGACAGCCTCCACCACACCTACTGATAATGTAGTTCTCCTAATCCAACCCTGCTACAACTGTGCTGCAGGTCTGCCTCTGCTGCACCAAGGCCTCATGCCATGAAATATCCCTAAAAAATTGTTGGCCACGCCTAAGTGAACTAGCACATGATTCCCATTAAGCCTCTACCAAAACTAATTTCACAGATGTAATCACCCAAGTGCTTTCAGAACAATAGTGTGATGATGATGATGATGAAGACTTTAGTTGTTGAATGAATAATTATTGGCGTTCTTATTACACGGTGTGAATGGGGTGCGGATAGACTGAAAGCATTCATTTGGCTTTTATATGCCAGTGGACTGAATGGTGGTAAAAATCTGGATACGGACAACTTGACAGGGTTTCATTATAAAAATAAACATTGTCCACCTGGTTATAATGTTTATAGCACGTGTAGCAGACCATTTTGTTCTGTTACAGTTTAGAAAAGGAGCCAAACTTACAGGGAATCCAGCTTGACCAGGTAATCCAGGCCCTCCCTGTGCAGAAAGCAAAATCACCATTAATAAATGTCTGACTGCAGCAATACAAGATTCCTTTAGATAACGATAACTTTTGTAGCTCAGAATGTGTCCATGTGTGTTCAAATGTTGAATTTGGTCTATAACTCTGGGGTTTAATAATAGGAATGACTTCACTGTGCCAATGTTGTCTCGTGTTTTGCGAGCAGACAACCACACCATGTTGACAACCACGTACAGTAGGGGTATATCTTAACACAACTTATAAAGGCCCTGACGGGCGGATCGACGGTATTTGTTAAATGCAGGTTATGATTTAAATGTAGCTTTCATTCATTGTGGGTGAAAGGTTGACATTAATAACAGAATAGGATAGAAACAGATGTTGGTCTTGATAGAAGACAGTTACTAAATCATGCTTTAAGTCACATTCTCAAAAGGTCACCTGCTAATAACAATAATTCAATTTTCCACTTATTTAAATAACACTTCCCATATTGATGTGTTGCTCTAATATGAAATTATCCTTCAAATAACATTTCCATAATTACTACCTTGTATGTTTCCATATTCTACAAACCCTGGTTGTTGAGAGAGGTCTCTTCTATCTCAGCTATCTTCTCTAGGGTTAGATTGGCATGCACCTCATCCACATTGTAAACTTTGCAGAAAGCACGTTGACGTGGATCAAGACATTACGTGATAAGTAGCGATGGAAATTAATTTGTTGAATAAATAATGACGTAGAAAGGAAGAACAATAACAACTTGCCCGATAGCAATAAACTCTTAAAAGACTCTTTCCATTTCCCAGAGCTACGCTCAACGTCCAGGTAACACACTTAATCGTTTCAGCCAAGGCGATGGAAACGCACCAGATTCACATTTTAGCTTTTGCAACATTTCAACAGTTCACTTATAATTCGCTTGACAGTTGGATGGAAACGTATCTTATATAAGCATGCTGTTACCCACCTGAGGCCCGACATTTCCAACGACACCATCATACTGAAGGGAAACGCAAAGAAAAGAAATCATAGCACAGGTAGCTCTCTTATTATCCACCTTTATGCCGATAATATGCTCATGCAAATCTAGAACATCTAAGGACAGCTGAGCATATCCTACTAGGACAACATGAAGTTCACCTTAAAGAATAAACATTTAGCACTAACTGCTAGTTTTGGGTAAACTCAAGCTGTCATTTACTTTAGTCTGTGGCCCAACAGGTAAATTAGGTCTCCAACCAAACGTTAGTGAAAGTCTGGTGGTGGAAACAGTTTGTTTTTTGTTGAGATATAACCGATTCTTCCTCCATTAGAGATATTAAATATTCATAATAACATACTCATGGCTCTGTTGGATTTTAATATCAGGAAAATTCTCTCGTACCAATGGGTGTCAGAGCAATAGGCTTACAGTGTTGTTATCGCTGTGAGTCTATTTCTGATTACTGTGTGTGTGTGTACAGTGTGTGACTTACGCTGCCAGATGTCTGGTAGATGATCTGTCCTGGGGGTCCGGGAAGGCCAGGTGGTCCTGGGAGTCCAGTTCCATCTCGGCCCGGGTCACCCTAATACCAGAACACACAAAAAAGACAAATGATTGATGCCATAGTACTGCAGTTTAAATTCCTTTGGGGTGAACACACTGTATGAGCGAGCTGTTGTTCGGTCTTAGAAAACAATACTCACCCTCTCTCCTTTGTCACCTGAACCACCCTTTGGTCCCTGTAAAATAAAAGAAGAATGAGGAAAAAAATAAATAACTTAAAAATTAAAGTCCTGTACTTTCATATAACAGCTCCATACAGTTCCAACAAAGACAAGGGAAATCGCCTCTTCCCATCTCCAACCTGAAGTGATCCAAGCAGCTCTTCACGTAAAAGGCTTTGACCCACTGTCTTAGTCTATAAACGGGGTATAACCTTTACAACCTCCAAGGTGTCTCCATCCCAGCTTGGGGAATGAACAAAACAATAAAAGCGCCCAACAGTTCAGTGCTGTCATACAAAAACATTATCTTTTCTTCGCAGAACTAGCTAATGAATTAAATAAATTTTAACTCGTGAAGAGTGCCTCCAACCCGCGTTTCATTTTAAAAATGTTGTTTGCACAACACTACACCAAATAAATACCTTAAATACTGTTTTAATCTTCTAATGTTACATCTAAATGCAGCACTATTGGTTGTAATTCTCGTGTCGTGTTCCTCCCACCTTAAGACCCCAGAGAAAGAAAGCAAATACCAATAAATGTACTGAATTAATCAGCAGAACCCAGAACTCATCAGAACTCAGACAGACAGATGTAGAGTGAGACAGACGGAGAGTGAGACAGATGTAGAGAGACGGATGTAGAGTGAGACAGACAGAGTGAGACAGATGTAGAGAGACGGATGTAGAGTGAGACAGATGTAGAGAGACGGATGTAGAGTGAGACAGATGTAGAGTGAGACAGATGTAGAGAGAGACAGACAGAGAGTGAGACAGACGGAGAGTGAGACAGGTGGAGAGACCAGCAGGTTGTACCTGTGGCCCGGGGAAGCCGTCCAGTCCTGGCCGACCGTCTCTTCCTTGAGGCCCTTCAGTTCCCTTCTGGCCTGGTATTCCAGGTAAACCAGCCTTACCCTGTAGAGTTAAATACATTCAAGTTACTTCAGTACATAAATACACTGAACAGGATCAAACATTACTACTTATTAAAACATAACACAGTTTGACTTTGCTAGGAGACATGAGCTGTGATTGGTCTGCTTTTGTAGGACAGACATACAGACAAACCCTGTTATAGACGTGAAAATTCTATTGCCCTAAAAGTCTGAATTATTTGTCATGATTTGTGGACACAATGTGGCCATTTTCATTGGCTCTTTTCCTTTTTCCAGATTTAAGCATGTGAGCAGGACCTAACAGGAGGCCTAACAGACCAACTCATTACGGAACACTGGGACAATTCCTCAAGTACTTACAGGAAGTCCAGGAACACCAGAAGGACCCTGAAAACACAAAAGCAGTCTTGGTTATTCACAAGTAGTATCTTCAACACATTATTACAGTACCTAACTCCCATAGGGGTTTTTGGACAACTATAAGGCAACCCTTACTAGAAACCTTTGAGAATAAAAAGGTTGAATAAACATTAATGCAAACAGGCCAAAATTGTTGGTCCAGGTCCAGTTAAAGATAGACTAGATACCCAGGTTAAGAGGGGACACACAGAAAGTGATTAAAATGACCAATAAGAACTGGGATCAGAAACCCACCCAGTCTTTTGTCATGGGTGTTAAAATGAAGTGGTGGAATTATTTTATTTTAATCTAAAACCTTGGGGGGGTGGGGCTTAGGCATTCAATAATTGAGTAATTAAACAAGCAATACTAACCTGCCTTCCCTCAGGACCTCTGACACCAGGAAGTCCATTAGAGATTGTTCCACCAGAACCCTCCATGTCATCCTTCAAACAGAGGAAGTCATTTTATGTCAAACACTCAAGCAACATGAACATATCTGTCATTAGGCTTTTCTTCCTGCTTTGTTAAGACCTTGGTGTGTTTTTATTTCACCTGCACAGTTTATGTGTTTTTTTCCCTTTGTCTTTATCATTGTGTTTTATCAACGTGTAAATAAAGAAATAAACTAATAACCCAGATCAACCTCATTGCTCCATATGTATGCAGATAGTCCTGCATAGATACACATGGCCAAAGAGCCAAAGCCCCTACGAAAGATACAGATCATACTGCACCAACAGATACAAAATTGGAATCACATTTTTGTAAACCTTTTGTTTACTAATTTCAAACTGTAGACCAAAAACGGATGATTCTTATTGACATGTTTGGCAGATGTAACTGACTGACACATTATTATTACCAACAGGTGTGATACTCAATGCAATTTAAGGTCCTGGTAACTATCTCTATCACTGCAACATTTTGCATGGATTAAAGATTACATTCTCGTCTTGTCTATTCAGCCTGTCGACTCTAATGTAAGGTATGTTGAGTATAAGTTGATTTAGAGCTTACAAAGCCGACACGATAACTTGGTCCAGGAGGTCCAGGTGGCCCAGGTGGTCCAACTGGTCCCATTGGTCCTGGCAAACCAGCCAATCCGCTCTCCCCTGGACGGCCTGGTAAGCCAGGTACTCCGGAAGCTCCCTGTGGAATTACACGACAGTGGTAAAGTCAGTATTCAAAAAATAATGACAATAACGATAAACGGTTGTCTAAGGAGAACAATTGAAATATGGCATCGGGATGAAACATGGGCCCTATTGTCCAGACAGCGCTAATCTGGCGCAGTGTCAGCGACGGTGTTGTTGGGTGCGAGTGGATTTCTCTCTCGTTTCGGTAATTCCGCAGCTCGCCGTGACATTGCTTGTGCTGACGTGGGGCGTGGTGACTCGGCAGACGGTCTGCCGGTGCAATTTTGGTGTCAAACAACACGCCTCCGCCTACTCAGGCCGCGTCTTAGCTCAAGCGTTCCGTGCTAGTGCTTGTGTCTGTGCAGACGATAGGACCCATGAAGACATTCTACGTAGAGGGAAACGGTCACATCAGTCTTCAGTGAAGCAAATGTTTTCCTTGCCCAGTAGTTTGGGTTTACTTTACT
>OMKK01056033.1:0-14283 GCA_900302305.1 Polymixia japonica | reverse complement strand
CAGTGGGAGGGTGTGTGTGAGCTGTCTGAACACCACGTGGGGAGAGAGAGAATGAAGAGAAGAGAGAGAGAGAGAGAGAGAGAGAGAGAGAGGCTCACTTCTCCTCCCAGATTTACCGGAGGCCAGCAGTTAGGGCGGCACCCCGAGACACGTACCTGTAGCTAAGAGTCTACCCCCAGACAAGAAGACCAGCACGTAAATGGACACTGGAAGCTAGACCACATAGCTGTGCTGCATTACCTTGCTAAATCACACAATAAGGATAGCAGCTTGTTACCATATTGAGAAATATATATTAGAAATGGCTTGCAGGTGGAATATTTCTACAGAGCCTAGTGGGCCCGTCAGAGCCTCATCTGGAGCCAAACCCTCCGAAATCCCTCCTCCCTTTCTCCTTCACGATTGTCCATCCTCATCATCATCACCGTGGATGTTGCAACTACTCACGCCTGGCATTGCTCCTGCTGTTGTCATCAACTTTTTCATGATCTCCCTTGAAACAGTAATCATTGTTATCAACAACAAAAACATTATGGCATTACATCTGTCTTGGTCTGAAAAACACTTCCCCTCGCCTGTAAACCTAATCCAGAAAAAGTGCTACATCAGCTTCCGTTGGCTAAGCGGAGCGGTGGAATTTTCCAAATAACTGTCCTCACAAAACCATGGGAAAGTGAGTTGTTACTTCATGTCTTCTTGACCTGCTGTCTCCACCAGGGAAGAGGGCTGTCCGTTGTTGAGGTGAGGCCCGCCACCTGGGATTTATAACAGAGTGGGCATCTGGCTATGTCTCCCTCCGCTGTCTGCAGACATAAATAACTGACTGACTGATGGTCTGTCCACACACTTAGCAAGAATCAACTACTTACTAAAACCCGGGAAGAGGAGGGGAGAGTGGGGGATAAGTGTGTGTGTGTGTGTGTGTGTGCGTGTGTGAGTGAGTGAGAGAGACCTGAGAGAGGCTGACCTGCCAAAGAAACACTCTCTGGAAACAGGATAAGCCAGCATCCTGCTCATTCTCACTAACAAATCTTGTGAAGGACACTGCAACATTGCCACAACCCAGCTCTTTGGCATTATTAACGGGGGTTCCCTGGCCTAGATTCTATCAAAATCTCCTGTGATTATTTCCCATCGGTCAGGAGCAGAGCCAGATTGGCACGTGGGCTGAGTGTGGCTACCACCCTCCAGCGGGCAGGGGGCCGGACAGCTGGAGCAGTGCCCAGGATACAGGCTTTGTCCCTAAGGAGAGAGTCCTCTCCCTCCTGCCTCTGCCAGCCAGGCCAGTGCTTCTACAAGGGCATCTCCAATGAAGTCTCTTACCATAGAGGCAGACTCTAGGTTTTGAGGGCCTAGTCAATAAACAGATGGACGGACTGCACCCAACCTGTATGCCTTACTGCAATATTGATTCAAAGACAGATTTATAATAGGCCCATATGTGTTATATGGCTCCAATGACAGAATGACCATTACTGAAATCTTGCAAATCGCGGACTTCACCATGATTTTAGCCACAATTTCAGCATTAAATCGCAGGAACAACTGTAGCTGAAAATGTATCCTTATTGTGCAAAGCAATGCTCTTCCCTCTCTTCTCATACAGTGAGCCATAGCTCGCATCCCGAAGTCATATGGGACGCAAAGACAAGCATGTAGGCGACATCGATTCACATAATTATAGCGCTATGTAAAACATTTCTGTATATACAAAATGAACATCGAGAAAGAGAACAGGCATGGTAGGATGATTAAAAATCTAACAAATTAAAGAAATAAGGTAAAAAAACAACAACAACAACAACGATATTCCGTCCTTATGGACACTATAGCAAATTCTAACATTTAATACCACAACCTGAATGGTTTACGACCTTGATGTTACCACAAAATGTAAGGGCCAGTGTTCAATTCCCATTTGCATAGAAATAAATTGTGCGTAAAAGAAGGTGTGCCATTTTTTGCGCACCGCTGTGATGCGCCCGACGGACACATTCTCACCTGAATCGGGGTGAATCCTTTATACATTCTTCAAAGTCCACCGTCATTTTTGCGTTTTCTCGGCTATTCCTGTTTCAGTGAGCCAATTTCATTGCCCGCGGCTGGTGTACCTTGAACACTAAGGGGGACGTGACCGGTATTCCCTGACGCGCGTCAGTCTCTCGCCCCACTCCGGTTGACACTGTGACACAGAATGCGGTCTCAGTGCCGCGGTGCGTTACTACTACCGCCGCCGCCGCCGAGAGAAGAGGCGTAGCTACACCAAAGAGCCTCGAAGGAAAGAGCTCCGAGTAGCTACCGTTCGCTGTAACGCCATTGGCCGCGCGAAATGAATCATGGGTTGAGTTTTTGGAAGGAAACTTTCAGTCACAGCGTCACACAGAACGAACGTATTCTAAATTGGCACTATATATGAGAATTATATGTCATTTAAATCCAGAATCCATACACGGGGTTTTTATTCTTGTCCCTATGTCACGAACTCTTTCTCTGCGACGTGTTACAGTTTCTGCAAGCAGGTGCGATTATCGCAATTTCGGGGAAAAGTTGACATTTTGGTGGCCTGAATTTCACGCATGCGTCGTGTGTCGTCACTGAACGCGAAACCTTTTTTTTTTTTTTTTTTGCTGGTGCCATGTCTGTATATGACCCTCTTGTTCTGCTTGGTTATGACCCAGAGACATAGAAATATGTTATTACATGGCTCTGTTGTGACCCATCCTCGCATTTGCAAATATTATGTCTTAACTGGTTTGCAACTTTACCAGAAAGTCACCGCTGACACACCCCTCTGTCAATCTTCATGACGAAGTCATACAGGGACATGTACATTTGACTGCCGAAAGACCGAGATTGGCGTTGTGGGTGTAAATCTTAGAGGTGTAAAGCAAAGTGTCTCTTTTTTTACTATTTCAAAGTCAATACTGAGCAGAAAATGATCAGATTTTGTATTAGAGTATTTGTGATTTCAAGTTAATTAGTAGCATTGATGGTTGGTACATTTATCGTACACGTGGACATAATATATGTATAATTTTGTGCAGGCAGTGTATAGTAAACTCACTGCTGTAATCCAAGATGGCAATGGGTAAGATGTCCTACGATAGGACACGACTGGGTTAGGTTTGTTAGTCCAGCATGACACGAGAAAAAGAAACGAACATCGTTACTATACATCGAGCAAATACGGAAAATGTGTTATTAATGAATTAAAAACTTGGATGAGTATACGTTGTTGATCTTGACAGTCGTTTACATTCGTGTTGCAAACCTCTCTTAAATTCGTAATTGTCGTTGACGCTCTTCATGATATATTCTCTTTGTCCACCTTATGTTGCATCCGTCGCATTTGTGTAGTCTGAATTGCTTCAGTGTGCTTGCAAAACTCGCCTTTATGGAGTGTTATATTTCACTTGAAAGAATAAAACAGCAAACATAGCCACGTTTTATTTGTTTTTTTTTTGCCACATTCAGAAACATGATAATGCATTTTTAAATTTACAGTTTCACTCGTGAGTGAATTTGAGCAATATGATTAAGAAATCTCCCGGGACGTTTGAGAGACCATGCAGAACTGCTCCCGTTATCTCATCTTTTTTCAATACATTGGAACCAAATACAGGTAAGTTCACTGGTTACTATTTAAAGGTTAGATTATGTCCGGAACAAGAATTGCCCCTTCTTTCACAATGTTTAACCAGCGTATTATGATTATAATTATTTAAAGTTAATGATTTCCTACAGTGGGGCAGTGAAGGTGCCTCCACACCAGCAGGGGAGAAAAGGGGTGCAGAACTACTTGGAGGTGAGTTCACACTGGCTGACTAATGAAACGGTGTCAGGCTACAGCAGCCTAACTGCAATATACCGTCAAAATCACTTTTGCTTTTACAGAAAACTTATTTGCCCCAACAGCAATGGTATTCCCATCATTGGGGACCATTTTCATTAAAAGTAATACTGTTATGTTTTAAAATAGATTAATCTATTTCCTTGGGGGTTATTTTAGGGGTGTTAAAATCCCACATGATTGATTTTGACATTTTTCAGCTGATCCTGGTGTGGCACAATGGCTTCCCACAATGAATCAAGTACGAAAATAGTTGTTTAAGTTGTTTTTTTCCAATTTTATAAGCAGAGCCTAAAATGATTTCCCATGTGACGTGAGATTTTTCAATCTGTGACATGGCTAGCCTAGCACTACAGTGTGTGTTTGTAAAATTATAAAACCCTCTGAAACGCCTACACCTGCCTCATTGTGACTGAGCCGAACAGCCTTTCCATTTTGAAATCTGCACCTTTACTATATCATTTTGGGAATGGCACCAGTACCACCGGTGCAGGGATGTGTCGCTTGGTTCAAATAACCGATGTCACACATATGGAAAATATATTTTACAAGATTCTTATATTTTAAGCTTGTATGAAATGTATGTAGTAGTAAAGGCACATACAAGAATTAAAGTAATTTCTTATATTACATTTGGCTTATATGGGTGGGCACTCAGTAGTCATACAAAAGTGGTGCAAGGAATGTATAGAAACCATACAATGTGTCACATACATGAAACATAAATTCTTTACTACAAAAGGTGCCACAATTTTCCATATGGGCTGTTCTTTGCTTCTTTTTTTTCTTTCTTTTTTTTCTAATAAAAACAAGGAAGAAAAAATGACTGGAGTGGGATTTGAATGCCATCCCACTTCCATCCCATCCCTCCTTGCTTAAGTGAACAAATCACCCCTTGCTTCTATCTATGCCACATAGCTAGACCAAGGACCAACGAGCAGTTCCCCAGCAAGCAGCAGCAGTCTCGGGTCCAGGGTTTGAGGAATGCAGCGCTAAGATGCATCAGTTAATTTCCAACCCTGGTCATGACCCTTGCAGTCAAACATAGCAGACATATCTATTAAACCACAGCTATTCATTGCAGGATTTATTCATCTTTTATATGGTATTTGTCCTTTATTCTAAAGTTGTGCCAAACATATACAGTAGATGTTGTAGTGGTCTGGTTTAAATTTGAATTGCTGAATCTTGTTGGACCAGATGATACACACACAGATAAACAACACACACACTTTTCATTCATTAATGCATGCAGACATAGATTTCGCTCTCACGACTGAATGCTACATGAACTGCTTAACATACTGATCTCCTCTTTTGAGTCTGCCACTCCCATGTACAGCTGGGCTCCAGACCTCAAGATCGGAAATGATTCATCTTGGCCTTAATTCTTCTGCTTTCCTGGTCCTGTAGGTGGCTGGCTGCTTTAATTCAAAGTCCATTACTATATGTACAGATACACAGCCAGGCTAAATGGGTCAGACACAAAAGTGACTTCTGGTAGGAATGCTGACCTAGGCCAGAATCACTGTCTTTTAGGGTCTAGTATCCCAAAAACTATTTAACAGCAAAGAGTCCAGTGGCTTGTAATACACAGCAAATGTGCATGTTTCACTTTGTGTAAATTTGAGACACTCGCGTATGCGTGTGCGCTCATGTGTGTGCGCTCGTGTGTGTGTGTGTGTGACCATCAGTGGTTCACATCTTTAAACCAAAGACTATAAACATTTTCCCTGTCTGGACTGATCCCACATCAGTCTATGGTTTCTATGTCGCGTTGTCACACATTGCGCTACTGTGATATGCAACATAACAAAATGGCCATGGGAATTCTCATCACATCTAATTTGAGTGATGCTAATTTATTTATTTATTTATTGTTTTGATGTAGCTTATCACTGTCAGCCTAATTATGGTAAGATGTGGCTTTAATCAGTTCCATTCACAAACTGAAGTGATTGAAGTGAATTGAATTTATATTAATATCATAATTACACATGACTTTTTTCCTCTCCATCTCTCTGCCTGTCTTTTCTCTGCTTTGCTCTCTCTGTTGGTTTCTCTCTATAGGATGCAGTGAGGCGGCTGAGGCCGGTCAACCCTGTGGCTCTGTCCGTCTCCAGCCGAACAGACAGCGGTGTCCACGCCCTCTCTAACTCCGCCCACTTCGACCTGCAGCGCCGGAACGACAAGCCGCCGTTCACTGAGAACGTCCTTGTTGAAGCCCTCAATTTCCACCTGAAGGCAGAGCAAATTAGGTGAGTCGGGTTGAGATGGAAGTGGAAAAGCTTCGAGGAACTAACGCTGTACTATTATTGATATCAAATCTAAATCTGACCCTTTGTAATATCCAGACCTCAAGAGAACGGTCCAGAGAAGCCTCGGGGCCTCATACGTAAAAGTCTGCTTAGATACAACGCTAAATAGCTGTACACAAACAGGAAGAGTCAACCGTTCGTATAGTTTTTTCCCAGACACTGCATGTTTCTTGTAATGGATCACAAAGACTTGTAGATTTGTGTGCACATGACTGAGCGTAATATCCGCACGCCCTGTCATCTCCCACAATTAGCCACAAGTGGTTGTTGAAATGCCATGTGTTTGGCTGTTTACCATTTAATTTTCTCTTACTCGGTAGTATAAAATACTAGTGAAATGCATGTAGCTAGTGTGATAGGTTCAAATAGAACATCCACTTACAGTAAATCTTTCTTACTCGGTTTAATCACTTGGCGGTTGACTCCTTAAATTTATCAAACATGTAGGCCAACCCATGACGCATTGAAGCACCACATAACTAGTTCCATCCCTACATATTATCATAATTAACTATACTTTAGCATGTCAATAAAGACTACTGGAAAGGCCAATAAGGCGCAAGCTTAGAGTAGAGTGAAGAGTTCATTCTTTACAGTCTACATTTTTACATAACTTTATTTTTCAGTTTCACCTCATTCCACATGTAAATTCACCTCTAAATATATACATAGGTGTATACATGGTGTAGGGAATGTGCAACGTTTTAGAAAAACATTTGCTTTTTAGAAAATCCTACATTTTACGTGGATCGTGAGCGTTGTTCATACACAGTACGCTTTGGCGCTGAACCAAAACGCGTTCAAATATGCAACGCATGTAAGATTGCCTTAAACATTGATTAACAGATAAAATAGCGAGTTTAGGGTTTCATCACGCTTTAAATGTTTTTATTTACATGCATCCTTGAGCAAAGCCCAAGAGTCAAGGGAATATTTTGGCATCAACACATTTAGTCAAAATTGAATCTAAGACAAAACGTTTAAATGTTTTTTTGCACTAGCTGGCACCCAGGAGAGTAACACTGCTGTGCACCAGGAACCTTCAAACATTTAATCTAAGCCACATTCAGTCTATATTGATTCAAATAATATATTCAAGACTGTAATTTGAATTGGGAGGCATGTATGCATGTACCTATAGGTCAAGATTGTTATTAATAATAACTGGCGAATAAACAAATATTATGTAGATTATGCAAGACTTATCTGATTGTACAAATACGTATATCATTTTGCGTGTGTGGATGTCTGTAAACATTCCCCCATTCTGCAGCACCCATCCTCTGTACAAACCAATCCCCTATAGAGTATTTCAAAACCTGATTGATGGTATCCTGTTCTTGTTCTCATTGTTCCTGTCTCATCTCTCCTCTCTTCTCTATCTGAGCTCTTTAGCTCCTCATCTCTCACATCAAAGTCATAATCGCTCTCTTTCAGACTGCAGGGTTGTTGATTTTTTTTGTAGTTGGCTGCCTTTCTGTCTGAGAGACATTGAGAAAGAGGAAGGAGAACGAGAGACCTAATCACAAGAGGATAGAGGTTGAGAGAGCGGGCGAGAGATGGATATAAAGAGAAAGGGAAGGCTAAAGAAAAGAGAAAGAAAGCAAGAAAAGAAGGAAACTACGATGGCGATTGAGAGATTAGGGGTTAGGGAGTCAGACAGAGTGATAGTGAGACGCAACACAACGGAGGGCATCGCAGAACAAGCCAGAGGAAGAAAGAGAGAGACGGAAGGTAACAGATGAGAGGAGAGAGGAAAGGGAAGCGCTGAGGCTTCTAAGCATTAATCCATAAACCTGTGGAGAGGCTAGAAGGGATTGATATTCTCTCCCACTCTGCTCTTAATAAACACACACACACACACACACTTACACACTTGTGCATGCGCACAGCCAGGTAGATGGAATTATGTCTTGATTAATCTGAAATCAATTGAAAGAACCCCACCCCACGCTAAGTAGCATTCTCAACACCCCCTAGTCCCTTTCTCTGTCTGATTCTCACCTGCTGCCACAAAACATCTGGTCCGCTGCCGCTGGAGTTTGAGTGCCAAAGCTAGATTTTAAAGCCTGATTCTATGCAAAAAAAAGAATCTCTTCAGCAAGAGTTCACAGCTCTTCCATCCCAGATGTGAAAATCTTTGAGCCTCAATTAGCCTAGAAGGAACAGCATTTTTCCCCATTAGGGGAAACTGCTGAGTAGCAAAATGCTGCCACCCCAAACAATGGCCTAGTTCCCAACTCTGGGTCATGGCTGCTTTGAATACAGCTTTGAATATACTGTAGCTTATGAAAGTTTTAGGTGTGTGTGTATGTGTCTGTGTCTGTGTGTGTGGTTTTGGGGGGTAGACAAAGGCTGTCACTTTATATTGGGGCAGGCACTGATGGCAGACGCAAGGGCTTCCTCTGCCACGTGTCACACCCAATCTCCTCCCCAGGAAACTTAACCTAGTTTCCCTAGCTGTGCATACTGGTACACAGGAAAATATGCACCGCTGTATACAGAGATACATGTGGACATGCTTGGAGCAGCACAGGACACCGACACATGCATGAATGCATATTCCATAGGCACAAACTCGCCCACTCTGCAAAGACACATGCAGATTAGCAGCCTAACAAATACTATAGGGGACTAGTATCCTTTGTCCGGCCACTACCAGCAAAGCAAATACACTCACAATAGCACAGCTGGCTGCAGGTCTTGGTTCCTTCAGTTTACAGATGTAAACAAAAGCATTAGAGATGTCAAACATTTTAAAACTTGATTATATTTTAGGTTGATATCTGCTCTATTGCTTCCTTGTTGGAGAGGGATTGTGGGATGTTTTGGCCTATTTTCAGCTACCAGAAGGTTAAAAGAAAAGTCCTGCAATCAACCATTTGAGATACATGAGTTCTACTTAACGCAATTTAAAAAAGAATAGGCTTATGCAACTGCTGTAGTGTTATGGAGGATGGATGACAGATGAATAATGGACCTCGATAAGAGCCAACGCTCTAGGTCCAGATAAAACAAAAAGCACCGACTCCAAGTTTCCTCGCCACATAAAAATATTTTTTCACTCTCCTTTTGTCCTCAAACATAGTTTTGACTAGTTTTGCCTTCCCAGTGCGCTTTCCTTTGTCTTGCCGGGCCACTTAGCATACATGCTAAGCTCCTGTTGATGTATTATTTAAACTGCTCTGTTAGCAACGATAACTAAAGACCGATGAATGATTTAGGCTAACCTGGGGGTTATTCTCTCTCTCTCTCTCTCTCACTCTCTCACTCTCACTCACTCACTCACTCACTCACTGGCTACTACTGGTGTGCTGTCATCAGGATGGTGTTGTAACCTAAAAGGGTATAAACCTTGATTGAGAAATCAATAAAAAGCCATAGTGACACCACACAAAGCCAAAATATTAGGTGCTAATGGAAGCTGTCTGTAACTCAATGGATTTGAATCCCAACTTCTGCTGTCACATTTCCCTAACATCTCATTATATCTAGCTTTACTTTGCTGTCTAAAAAATTGACTTTTCCACTTCCATCTGTGGAAGTAGGTGGACAGACTTTGACAGTTTTATGAATATACAATACAATCATGTACAGTTGAGGCACAACAGCTGATTTTACTCATCAGTACATGTAGAGAGTGGGTGAAATATATAAATAGCTGGTGTATTGTTGAGTTGGAATGAAAACCTGACTATGTTTGGGCCTTGATGTGGCACCTGATTGGCCCCCACTGACTTAAAACATCCAGGACCTCTCTGTTCCTTTGAGGTCCTGTAGTCCCATATGAAGACAAGTGCTGTCATTTAATGAAAACATTTTATTTATTTATTTTACCAGATTTATGTATGTTCTAATTCATCATCATGTTAACAAGAGCTCGGAGACAAAATGTCATGACTAAGAGCCAAATCATTCTAACCACTCATTGAAATTCTTCTTAAATCATGTTTTATTGCTTAATACACTATGTTCACCATTACAGAAAATGTATCTTTAGCACCAAATTTATCTCATCAAAAGGGTTAGATTGCATGTTAGAATTTTCACCAAAGGTGATACTTACACCCTTGTGTCTAAAGACCTCACACAGCGCCAGGGTGTACTGCGGAATGATCATGGTGTTCACGGTGCTGCTTTTAATCTCCAGTTGAAATTAACAGTCCCCTCTCAATGAGTCAGAGCTATTACGTAATACTTCCCTGTATGTGTATACAGCCTCTGCATATGCAAATATAGAGGAAGTGGCCCATGTCAGCCCTGCCCCTGCTGGAATTACATCAAAGGAGTCCTAGATTTTGATTCTATTGTGATGCTAACCGTGTTAGCATAAGCCCTTGGCTTTTCAGAGCTCTTGCCAGTGACATTCAAAGCTCTTTCACCATAATGACAATGGCGTGCTATTGTGAGTAAAGCTGCAACGTTGGCATTTTGGACATTGACTTTTGCTCTGGTTTTCTTGCTGGCAGTTACTTAATGGCACTAAATAAATAGAGGTTTATGTTCAATCCGAAGAGAGAAGAAGTAGGGTTGAAAATACTAAGTGTTTAGTCAAACACACACATTTTTTTACATTAATGGTCATTTCTGTGCCTTAAGATGGTTATCGAAGAAAAACACAGAGGATTGATTGTATTTTTAATATATTTTTACCAGTTCAATCATGGCACAATTCTTAAATGCAGGAGATCTGTTGCAGGGATACTGTGCATTACTATAAATGACCCAAATCAAACAACTTTGTCTCTAGATTTCCAGGCCTGTATTGACGTTTACCGTGATTCCAACTGCTGTACCGTTTTCACTCTGCCAGGATCACCCGTGCCTGCCGCGTGCCCGCTGACTTTCATGCCCGTTTCTGTGCCCAGTCGCGGACTTACGTCTACCGGATCGCCCTGGGCATCTCCCACCACTCCCAGCTTCCCCTCACCGACAGCAATCTGTGCTGGGGTCTCTGCAACTCGTGAGTCCCCCCCACCCCCCTCCCCCAAGTTAATGAACCATCCCTCCCTCCATCCATCCCTTCCTCCACACGTCCACCCCTCCATCTCTCTCTTCTCGTCCATTTATTAATCTCTCTTCTTGTATCCATTCCTGCCCCGCTCCTCCAGTGGCTGCAACACGCTTAATATAATTGTGTGTCTGTGTGGATTTTTCTCTACAGTGAAAATCAAGCTCAGAAATATGAGTCCCCCTTATACACACACACACACACACACACACAGACAGACAGACAGACACGCGTACGATAAGCTCACGCCGTGTCTCGGTGAGACAACGGAGAATTGAACACACGAATAATCGGCACGTGCCGCGCTGCAAGCTGCAAATTAGGGCCAGTCAAACAAAGTGGTTTATCCGAGCCGACATCACAAAACAAACAGTAGGAGAGGAGGTGGAACAGCATAGGCTACGCCGTATATAGCCTCTCGGGCACGGCGAGCGTGGAGGACGACGCACTCGTAGCCGTGATCGGAAAGGAGCGGGCGTGAAAGAACACATTCTAAAGCGCGACGTACGAGCATCCGCGTGTTCTCGCTTAACTTTTTCTTTTTTTTTTTTTTTTTAGGGAAAAGTAGGGCAAGATAAGCTGCAGGCTTATACAGACGCAGAACAACGCCCACGCATGTTCCATTCCTCCCTCTCTGCTTCCCTCTCCCTCCCTCTCCTCTGTTCCTCTTCATGCTACTCTTCTGTCGCTCTCCCTCTCTATTGGGTGCATTCCCTGTTTCTGTCGCCTCTCTCTCGCTCTCTCTCTCTCTCTGTCTAGCTCTCTCTCCCTCTCCATCTTCACACTTCATCTAATCTCTAATCAAATTTCGTGTTGCTCTTTCTCACTTGCTTCAGAAGAAAGAGGGTCTTTTGTTTTCCTTGTTTCCTTTATTTTTTTATTTTTTTTAATTCTCTTGAAACAAGTGAGGCGATCTACCTTAATGAAAGACACTTTCAGTTGTTTTCACAACTGAACTGAGTCTGTATTGGAATCGGATAAAATTATCCTTTTCCAGTGAAAGATTATTTCACTTGCCTTAAGAAAAATAACATTTTAGTGCTCAATATAACATTAAATTACTTATTTATTGCAGTGCCCTCCCTCATCCTCGTTCATAACTTGCTGTCATGTTCAAGAATTGAATTAGTGCAACACTCATCAATGTCTCCTGCTCTCTAAATCTATCTCTCACCGTCTCTCCTACTTCCTGTCTCCCCTCGCTCCCCCTTTCTGTCACATCACATTAAGGTAGTGACAGTAGCACGGTACCCAAGAGAGTTTGAGAGCCCGTCAACGTGGCTGTGTGGTTGGCATGCTTCACTTTCTCACGTGGCACTGCCCTTGAAGAGATTAGACCCAGTGAGCAGAAAGAGCAATTTATATTACATAAGTCAATGAATAAATTACTCGGCTTTGAATGCAGGAACACGGAGACCCAGATACCTGTGTAACCGAATGTGTGCATCCTGACCTCTCAACCTTTGTAGCCTGTATTAGCTTCTCGGCTGCTTTCTTTCACTTGGCTGGCAACTTCTGGCAAGGATGTGACATAGGTATGAATCTTTAAAGGTTGATTAAAAAGCCCAAGTCAAACCTCACGCCTAACGTCATGCCTAACCTCAACACCGAAAACTTGAGAATTACATAACTTAACTCCTGACTACCATCCAGGGGCAACTCCCTATAGTCTTTTGAATATGTTTTCTTCTTTCGCATTAGGGAGCTGGATGTGGAGGCTATGCGCGATGCTGCCGCCCTGCTGGTTGGGACCCATGACTTCAGCAGCTTCAGGGCAATTAGCTCTGACATGCCCTTTAAAGACCCTGTCAAAACCCTGGAGGTGGCTAGCATAGAGCCGGGCAGCGCCTTTGTACACACACATTTCCACAGGTAGATATCGGTTGTCATTCTTTGAACATAGCACGCATTGGAAACAGTGGAGCAGTGGAAATGACTATTTTTGGACAAACGATCAATGCTCTCAGACAAGTAAAAGGTTATTCCACTTGTTCAAAGTACAAGTGCCTTAGATAGCTTTAATGCCCAGCTTTGATGCATGTTGGATGGTATAGGTAGCATTGTATGTGTTTTTGTTTGTGTTGGTTGATCCATTTAATTTGCGTTTGTTTGTGTGTGTTACATGTCTTAGGCGAGCAAGTCCAAATGTAATCCATAACAGAGATGGCAGTTGGGAGCTGGGAGAGAGGGAGGGAGGGCATGAGAGCTTGTGAGGATTACATGTCCATGGGGGTCGCTCTGCGCGCCAAATACCATTTTCATGGCCATTAATTATTTACCCTGAAAATATGGTGCGCAATATGGACATGGGTGGGTGGAGAGTTAGCGATCCTCCAAATAAATGTCACACAGTCCCATAACCCCAAACATACATATGGTGTATGAACAAGCCATGGGCATCACAGTTATAATCGGTAACATATTTCGTTCACTGACTGATTCGATCTGCACGCGAAATGACAATGTTTTTTGTTGTTTTTAAAATTATTTTCATCCCCAAACCTCTGGTTGTATTCTAGCTCGACCAAATCATTGTGTCTCTGTCATTTGTTAACAAAATTCCTTAACAAAGGACTGTCAGTGGGCCATTGTGGGCTAATTTTAGCTGTAGTCAGGTTTTGGTCCTATAGACGCCTGCAGGCCTCAAGCCGTTTGTTTATTTTTCATGAGGGTCACTATTCTAAGTAACAGAGATAAAATGAGGGGAAACCTAGTGGTGAATTATTGAAGAGCCAAAGGTTGAACTATATTTTGAAACCCACGAACCTTGCGCTGCAATGTGTTAGACCAAATTGAGTTTTTTGGTCTATATTCGACAAGGAAGAGAAGAGGATGGCTTTTTTTGATCTCATTACTCTAAGTTAGTTGATTACATAGCCATTCACTTACACAATTTCACACACAAACACGCACACTGAACCCCCTCTCCCCTAAGTCTGTCTTATTGTCATTCCATGTTACATTGTCGCTGTCCCCCCAGATGGTTTTGGATGTTCAGGTGTGGGAGTGACATTACATTTATTAAGCTCCTCACACTGCAGACAGCTATCCATCCACCCATCAACCTCTCTCTCTCTCTCTCCAGCTGTGCCTTACTCTCTATC
>OMKK01056032.1:0-14830 GCA_900302305.1 Polymixia japonica | reverse complement strand
CCATTGTTGAGAACTGTCGACATATTGAGGTCTAGATGTGCACAGCACACTTCCAAGGACAGTTGGGTCATCAATCATACACAATTATCTACAGCCAGGGTTACACAAAGATCAATGTTAACAGAATACACAGGGAATTACACGGATCTCAAAACAAACCACCCACTCTAGTCCTTCTTTGTTATCTCAGGGTTATATCATTGTGTTTCTGTTCCTTTGTTATGTTGTTCATATGGTGAGAATCAAGAGTGTTATCAGAGAGACGCATACATAAACACTATATATTTCAGTATGTGTACATGTAAGCTGTTGGAAATGAAGAAAAGTCCACTTCAGTTTTCACACTTAACTTTAATTACTTCTGTTATCATACAATTTCCTCTCACTCTGGCCCACGCCCAAAAAAAACGTCTTTGCCAAATTTCACAGCCAAGATTATGATTCAACATGACTCCTAAATAAAACGTTTGGCGTGAAAGAGGTACATGGTAGACCATTTCTGTGAGAGTCCAACTGCAAATACCACGGGCCTTTCTGCATGTCACGCATATATCAACAAGCAATCTCATTTGTCTATGAGGACAGTTCAGAACGCTTCTTACTGTAGATATTCTTGGCTATTGTTGAGAACAATTGACCTGACAAGCCAGATGGTTTGTCACACAGAACCATCTGAACAGTCGTCCTTGGAAACTGTTAAGTAACTGAAAAGGGCAGGCACTTTCAAAAAATACTTGGCTTGAACCATGATTGGATGAACCATCTGTCTATCACTGTCTATCACGGGCAAAACCACGCCCATAGATGCCACTAGTTACTCATAGGACACTGATTTGTCCAAAAAAACGGAGGTTCAGCCACAATCAAATTAACTTGAAGCCTGACAAGATGGATTCTAGTGATCACGATTCTCGCGTGAACTCGTGATCTCGCAAATCCTGCTGCGTCGCAAGGTAAAAGAAGAATAGCAAGGTTAGAAATGACTGAGTGTAATGTTTTGAAGCAGTTACAAGATAACTGTAGATGAGTCTAGATCTGGTGAATGTGTGGAGGGGGTGCCTCTGGGATGCTAAGCGGGGTCTAACTCAATCAATCATCAGTGATCCATTTGATAATCCCAATGACATACCTGCTCTACATCCAAGCTGTGTCTCCACATACAGCAGGCGTTGTGGATAGTTCAACAGATCCTGTGTATTGGTAAATTACAGCTTTTGATTACCCTTGCGTCATGAACTATACTTACATACAACCTGACAATGGATTACCTAGTTTGACTGAAAAGTAATTACACTGTCCCAAGTTTAAGTTTTCATTATAAAGCTGAAAGGGTGACAGTAACTAAAGTTTTGGGCAAGTAGTTTTGAAGAATCTGGGCTATGCTAATCAGATGTTATTTTTACTGTACATGTAAGCAGATTAGTTCATGTGGAATATGTTTTTTTGGGTTTTTTTTAGTGTTGTTATTTTATTAGCAAAACAGTTGGTGGATATCTTAAATAATACCCCCTAGTGAGTTTTTCTATTTTGGAATGAAAAACTTGAAGTTGGTTAGTATTAGTTTGGTATCACATGCAGTATCTACAGAGAACGTAGGGAAGGCTCTCGCCCCCCAGGCTGTGTTGCAGTGTAACATCGTGTCAGAATAAAAGTGACACCTTAGAATGCACCGCCTCAGATTTAGCGATTCAGGCTTCTGAGGCATTCCGAGGTATTCAGGCACATTTAAAGGTCAGTAATGATCCAGCGCACGTGGATAATCAAAGGACAAACATGACAAACACCGGTTCTCTAAAACACAGGGTCAAGAGCTTCTGTGAGATTTGAAGCTGCGGAGAATGTGTTACTTTGTGTTACTGAGAGTATTAATGACAAAAAAGAGATCGAGTGTGCCTTAACCAAAGCTGCGAAAGACAGGAAATTGAAATAAAAACAGCCTGAAGCCGAACGTAAGCTCTTCTCCACTATGCTGAGGAATTCCCCCAATTCACTATGAGCCAAACTAACAGCCTAGCCATAATAGAGAACAGCCACAGCATATTATTGAACTTGTACAGTCGCATGGCAAATTCTAGTCACATAATAAACAGTATGGACAGCTGAGCCTCTGAAACCACCTGCAAAATCCGCCACAGATAGAACTTTTGATCTTCTGTGAGGAGCACTTATACATAACAATACAATTCCAACACATTAATTCAACTGGTTCAGTAACGCCCTATGAATTCTGCAGAACACTGTGATCTTTCCCTGAGTTTAGAGACACGCTCCTTCTCTGATAACCTACTAAATTGGCTTTTGCCACTGGAATTCTAATAGCTCAGTTTGTTTGAGGCTTAAGCAGCCGAGGCTATTGTGATGCAAATCTGTATTCCAACCAGTGGTTAAGACCAAAGAAGATGTGGAATACCTGACATCAGATTCAAAGTCCCCATGATTTGCTTATCAAATAATCCCACCACACTTGCCCACTTCAAACACCGTAATGATATCAAAGTGTGGAGAGCTTTGATATGCAAATGTTGTGTAATGGGATATAAAACATTCTGTTTTCCTTTCGACCCACATATTGGGCTGCGGCGAAGATGCTGTTGCTCAAGCCTATTTCGAACACAAAATGATCCATTAAATTCTTTTTAAAGATGGCCCCGGCGAGCCCTTTGACAGCACCTCCTACGCTGAAATGACAATAGCTTTGAAGTTTCAACCAGTTTGAAGCCAATTAGGCTAATATAGTGCAGTTGAGGTGTTAATCTGAAATCAGCTCATTTTTGAATAACAGTAAACATAAGGGGATGGCAGTCTGGGGGATGAAAGCCGTAGAGTACAGGCAGTTGGAGACAGGTAGAAATGGAGAGAGGAAGGCAGACAGGCCCGAGGGCAGGACATTCCCCTAGCGACAGTGTGTCAGCCGAGCCAATGGGATGACAGTATCCGGGGGGGAAATGGTTGGCCAGAAAACAGGCAGTTGAACGAGCAGGACACACACATTAATATGCCTGTCCCTCCCTCCTAATGGCTTGTCCTCTCTTATTTTGTTTTTATTCTTTTCCTTTTCTTTTTCTTTTTAAAGACGTTCAAACCCCCGAGGCACGTGTCTCGTGAGAACCGAAGCAATAACTGAGACTCCAGGCGCCGCGAACGCACGTGCGAAGGAGATCGCCCCGCGGAAGTGGAGTTTCACACAACGGGTCCGACATGCGCCGAGAGCGTTGCCGCTCGTGTACGGGGCCGTCGCGCGCGCGTGTACGTCCGGCGCCTAATAAAAATAAATGGCCCGCCGGAGTTTGGCGGGACAGCGTGTCAGAGGGGTAAATGATGTGTTTGGGGGAAGGCGTAATGTCGGGGTGTGTTGATGGGTTTGAGGTAGACGGAGCCAAGAGTTCCACCACTGGCACAGCGAGAAGCAGAATCATCTATCGAAAGCAGTACCATTCACACAGCTGGGAAGACCATTATCCGGCCAGGCATGACACTTGTTTACCGCCAGCTATCCCTCACACTGCTTGCAGGCTGCATCTAAAAATATATTACCAGGACGGCAAAAGAAACAGTGATTCAGGGAAAAAAAAAGGGCGTGTTTGAAAGGCAACTGTTGGTTATTTTGTGAGCAGGCAAAGAAGTTATGTTTCAATATAATACGAGTGTGAAGTTTATCCCAGCACGTTGTTGTGCGGTATTAAATCACACATTTCCTTGGTTAATATTTATAGTAGTTTATACACTCCAGCTAGCTCACATGGAAAGCAGATTTGGACAAAGTTGAGAGTGTAGCTCGCCCCGAAGTCAACCGCTGGTTCCCCGACTCAGACAAGCAGGGGAGGGAGGAAAACACAATGTGGGTATGGTGTTCGTGTTTTGTTCGATAGACGGAGCATGGGGATAACACTGCTAGGGTTAGATGTTCACTTCCTGTGTAGATCAATATTTAGAGCAAGGCCCACAGGTTGAGGGGTAGGTTCCTACTGGGTCCTTCACTCCACTCC
The DNA here is from genome assembly GCA_900302305.1 of Polymixia japonica. Lineage (NCBI taxonomy): Eukaryota > Metazoa > Chordata > Actinopteri > Polymixiiformes > Polymixiidae > Polymixia > Polymixia japonica. Next base: position 10,844 of record OMKK01056032.1, on the reverse strand, counting down.
ACACCGGATAAGTATATACATATGGAACCGGTAAAAACACTTTGGATAAAGGCCTTCAGCGAAGGGCATACGCTGTTTTGTGGAACAGAACTATTTCACTTGAAAGTGAGAACAAATGCAGCTCGACTGCAAAGCTGAAGGCAGCGTAGAACAGAAGGGGTTTGCACAAAGACCGTCATCTCTGCGTGAATCATAACAGCGCCGAGTGAGCTCGTGAAGGAGAGAGAGTGAGCGAGAGGAAAGTGAGAGAATGTGGGACGCTCTGCGCACGGAGCGTTGTACAAACCCCCCCCCCGCAGATTGACGGCTCAATTTAGGCAATTTAAACCACGTGTTTGACTCTCCGGGTCTCTTGGGGTGACCCTTTAATTTTCGAATGATTAGCGCTCAGCGGCCTTGCCGAGCAACCGAGGTGCGAGGGCGTAAGATCCATCTGTTATTGATCACGTTCAAAAAAACACAAGCGCTCCGACTCGCTCCTTAGGATCCGCAGCGTATGTGAAAGATTTACGCCACGTTGTGTTAAAGCTTCGACCGTTGAAAAGACAACATGAAAGTCTTAAATGTCAGCAGGTTCGTGATGTCGCTTTAGCACTGAATAAAGAGTTTCAATAGTAAGACGGGATCCCTGGAATGTCGTCTGAAACTAAAATGAAGCTGTGCGAGTGTCTAGCTGAGCAACGCTCGCACGTTCACCAAATTTTAAGGGACAAATAGAGTTAAAAGAAAGTCCTCGGCATTAAAGTACTTCCTGTAGAAGAACTTTGTTGTGGGAGGAAACGTTTCAGTTCCTTCAAGTATTCAGCAGTGATTCGGGTACTGTGGGACCCAAGAGACTCACACAGTAGATAACACCTTCACAAGTGAAGATGTAATGTAGAAAGTTTAATGTGGGATGTTTTGGCACTGTAAGAGCTTCTGGTGTTAGTCACCCCCCAGAACAATTCACACGTACACAGCGAACAAGCCAACGTTTCGGTTCAGTTGTCGCTGTGACGTTTTATAGAGCACACTTTCTTTGTGAAAACGTATGTATCTACGTACATTTTCTTTGTGAAAATGTTACATTTTCATTTACAGTGAGACGCACCTCTAAGGAAAGTTTCCTTTCAAACTAATCTCTATGAAAGTGATTTTGTCCAGACTGTGGACAGGCTTAATTGTGGCGTTTCATGCTTCACGGCAAATTTAACGGTAGCTTTGATAACTCATGGGATGTGTGCGTGTGTGTGAGATTGTGAACAGCAGGTGTTGCAGAGCTATGCCCCATTCTCCCTCTGACTAACAGCATCCCGCTGCGCTAACTAATGATAGTGAAGCTAACCACTGCAGGTTTCTCTCACTGCCCACCAACCCTTGCAGCTAAATGCACGACTGCCCATAATTCCCGCAGTGCTGTGTCAATTAATACAAAATATTCCCTGCCGAGACCTCCGTGGCTATCTGCCCCTCCCAAGAGCTCTGACGCTATAAGCGTCCCCCGTTCACATGTTGTAGCCCCGCTATTTGCGGCACGCACCCAATTAGCATTATTTTCATTCACAGCGCTGTTAACATGAAAAACTCTTTGGGATTTTAGCCTTTAATCATAGACGTGCCTGTGTACCTCCTACCTCTAAATACATGTTTTAATAGTTACTTTTAGCCGCTCGCTGGATTCGTCCTCGGCCCACTCTTAAGAACCCACCGGCCTCCGGAGTACGTACAGCAGTTGTGTCAATGAATCCGGTTATTGATATGCCTGGGCCATTACTTCTTTTTCCTGACTGGGGACAAGCCTCGGTACGTCTTATGGTTGAAAAATGAATTATATAATGATATATAGCATGATAGAAGCAGTAGATAGAAGAAGTTCTATTTACTTTGGAGCAAAAATGATGCAGTATAGTTGATACATGATTAATTGGCGATTTGCCAGCTACACCCGCATGCTTATTGGACAAGTTAATAGCTAATTAGCAATTAAGTGCTTAACCAAGCACTTATCTCTGGCTACCCCTAATTTTCCACCCACCTATTAGGTATAATTAGCTGTTAATGACCAGGTAATACACATATGGGCACATACATTGCCTATCTTCATTTGCAACAATGATTCTTTGATGGTTGCTCTTACTAATGCTAAAAGATCACAATCCACGTCCAAGTTTTTGTATTCTGCTCTTGCTACATGGACATGAAATAAAGGCTGTAATGAGTGGTCTTTAAGGGAGATAATCATCTCTAATCCAGAGATGATAGGCTAGGCTGTTTCAAGGGTGAGCAGCGTGCAACATACAGCAAAACAGACTGCGATTGGTGGGATAAAATATGACACACAGCTAAATTTCTTTCCTGGCATCCTGAGGGGGTCGAGTGAAGATTCCGAGGCGGATAATCCAAAACACTCACAATAACTGGCCAATCCCTGCTGTCCAACTGACTGCCAAATTAGAAGAATCGGCTCAAGTAATCCCTTGAGGCAAAAACACTAATCTGTTCCTTAGAAACCAGCTAATTGTCCACTTGGTTACAGATCTGGGTAAACACAAAAGAGCATAGCCCCCTCGCTGAGCACAGTTTACACCCACCCACAGATGTTGCCGGGGAAAAAAAAATGTGATCAATGCAAAAAGGTTGTAATTGTTAAGCAACCATTATTCTAAAAAGCCGCATTCTAAATATACATACTTGATATACATCAACCTTATAAATATGAATGTATGACTGTTCCTCAGCCTGCAGGAAATTCCCAAGTTCTGTAGTTGTAATTGGGGAAAACAATTTTAGAAAGTCCTCAGTAGCAAATTTTGGAGTATTTCCGAACAGTAAGCTGAGAGCCACGAGTTCCAATTAGGCTGTCAGAGCAGCACAGTGCAGCTGGTCCACAACTGTCCTTGGTGTTAGAGTCGCTAATTGCTCCAGCAAAGTGCTACAAATGGAAAATGCATAGATAGGGTATATATCTTGCCACTACTAATTACCTGTAGAGACAGGTTTTCTAAGTTGGTTTATGGTTACAAAAGCAAAACCCTCAACATGACTCTACGAGTGTCTAGCCTTTCGTTTGTTGAGGTTTTAGTGTCTGCTGTGCAAATTAAAGAATGATGACACATCTCGTGCCTTGTTATTGACATGTTGCCTTTTTGATTTCCCTTCCCATTTACATTAAAATGTGTTAAAAAAAAGATGTGAGAGCTGTTCCCACGCCTCCTCCACTCGTGCAGTATGAGATATGTTGTTGGATCTCTTGGGATGACGATATCTTCTTACTGTGCGATACAGTTTTTCCCCAGACAAGAGATAAACATCCCAGGCTGTTAGGTAATATATGTTTAGATTAAGACACGCAGGCTGATATTAATTCTATATAAGGGAATGATATACCTGCTATTTTTACTGCAATACCTTAATCTAAAGACCTTACATAACCAAAAAAGATGTATTTTATGAACAAAGAAGGGAGATCTTTACAACTGACAGCCAGGATTCTTTGAGATTTCAATATACCTTTTGAAGTGCTTTATGAGTCCCGGGGATATGAAACATAAGACCTTCAGCTCAAGTATGAAAATGAAAAACCCCGAAGGTGCTGGAGGTGTCTTCACAACAGCAGCGACGCGTCGAGAAAGACCGTCAAACCGAGAAGAGAGGCGAAGCACAACCCGAGATGGAAAGTACCGTACGGCAGATCGAAAAAAAGGACAGAACTATTAATGAGACAATACAGAAACAACAAGCGAAGTGTTGGGTTGAGGCGCCGGGGTCGCGCGGCGTGCCGCTTTCCTACGCCGTTATCTCCGGGAAGAGCGGGGAGTCAATCCTCGACCTTTCGCCTCCGAGCAAAGAGACTACTTGGTTTAATTAGGCTTGCCTGGGACGCGACGGGGATAAATTACATTACATAAATGATGTACTTAGCCCAATGCCCTTGTCTGAGGTGACTTCTCATTTTACACATCACCCATCCTAAAGTAGACTGTGGTTTGCAGAGATGGCTGAAGGTCAAGCCATTGAGAATAAATCAGACATTCAACCTGGCATTTGATCAGTCGGCTCCACCACTTAAATAAATAGAAGCCTAGAGACTTGGCGCACAAAGTTTTCAAATCTCAAATCTATAATTGCTGCGTACGTGATCCCTGTTAAACCGCCGTCGCCCACAGCTCGCTTTACTCGGGGCGTCGGTGACGTTCAAACCGACTGACTCGACTTTTGATTTGACAGAAGGACCAGAAGAAGTTTTGCGACGCGTAAACGATTCTGCCTGTAATTTGAGGCTGTAAAATCTTGGAGATGTTTGAAGTCAGGTCTGGATTTTGGGTTTTCTGGTTAATCAAGAATCCACTTCTCTATACCTTACATTTACATTTACGTTGTTCTGGGATAAACTATTGTCGGTATCTGATAGCCCAGAGGATGGACTGAGAACGAAAGGCTCAGTTGTCTTAGGCGTCTCCATAAATTACCTGCGATAACGGCGCTACTACTTAATAAGAAACAAGCAGGTGTCTTCTAAACGGCAGAGAGCAAACGCATGCATTACCTCTTTAGCTGGCTGTTGTCTTAATCATTGCCCCTATAGCACTCTTTAAATTATCTTGACATCCAGACGGTGATTTTTCTTCTCTTCCGTTGTCACGTTCATTTTTTTTTTTTCACTCTGTTCTCGCCCTTTCGCTTAGCAAAGCCGTCGCACCCCTGATTGCATGCAAAAGTTAAAACTCACTCACACGGCGCTGGAACAGTAAACTGACAGCTCATTAAGACTTCCAAAATTGAGTTCAATTCCGTGCGATCTCTTAATCTATTCTGTGCCTATGTCTTCCCGGAGTCCTCTCGCTTTCCATTAATCAGAAAATAGCCCCAATGTCATCAAATTCATTACAGACAATCAACTGTAGATCTTCAGGGCCCATTTAATTCACTTTCATTATTAAGGTTATCATTATTATTAATACATTTAAGTAGAAGGCTGCGGTGGAGGTGTTCATCTCTGAACAATATCGATACGTTAATCTGCCCCCTTGACAAGAGCCGTTCTATCACTATAGGCGATCACCGGCTTTCCAAATTGATTGGAACTGTGAGGCTTTGAAAGTGTGGCGGTGATTTGACATTTTAGACTCGGAAAGAAAACAATTCAGTTTAGAGGACAAAATGCTGTTCTGGCCGAAAGACGATTAAGATATTCCCTCATATCAAGAATAAATAAATGTTCTCCTGGTAACTTCAGTGACACAGTACAGTTATCATACCTTTAGAAGGGTCCATATTTATTCTCAACATCTAACGTTGCCATCATGTGTTTGGGACAAATGTTAAGCTATAACAATAAAGTAATGAAATAAAGTTAAGTTAATGTCGAACATCTCTGAAGATTTTCATTTAAATAAATGTCTGTTAAGTCACTATCTATGTGAGGTAACACAATGATTGTGATTGAGCCTATGGCCCAATGATGAAAGCCCTTACATTTGCAGTATTATGAGTATTAATTGTTATTATTAGTACTTTCCCACCATGTATTCAAATTAGTGTTAGTGACTCACTTTTCCCTTTGAAGTGAGGTCCAAAAACACACCTGCAATTACCGCTTTTCACCATAGGTGCCGCCAAAGAGAACGAAATATTATTTTGCCAGACAAAATTTGAAATCATCACCTCACCCATGAAATTTACCAGACTCTCCCTCCTTACTTTTCCACCCCTTCCCTGAAGTTCCCAGTGATCCCCAACAAACATTTAGCAGGTATTAAGAACTTCTAACTCTGTAGCATAGACCAGTAGTTCAGAGACAATTTGCTCCTCAGCTCTAATGCGGTTTCCCCCATTTCAATTAAAAGAGCATTAACAGGTGTTGTTCTAAAAGCCCCGCCACACATTCTAAGTGCTTTAGGCTGCACCACATCCAGCTTCTTCAGAACAGAGGAAACTGCTGTCCCATACGCCACACACCCATAATCAATTGCAGATCTTATGATTTCCCTCATCATTAATGTTCCTCTATCCGCTCCCCAGTCAGATCCTACCAGACATCGTATGAGATTAATGACTTTCTCACACTTTGCAACTGTCTTCTATACACGCAACGTCCATGTCATTCTCTCCTCAAACCAGATGCCCGGAAATGTGAATGTTTTACAGTAACTCTTTCAATAGGCTTGTTATATAATAATAATAATAATAATAAAACTTTATTTGTATAGCACCTTTCATACAAGAATTGTAGCTCAAAGTGCTTCACAACAATAATAATAATAATAATAATATAGCCTGAGTTTCTGCTGTGATGCTTTCTTTTTAAAAACCAAATACCACATACTTTGACTTTGCAACTGACATTTTAAAAGCCCACGCCGCTCCCCATGTCACTACTTTATCCAATGCCTGCTGCAGTTGCTTATGCATATGGTCTAAATATCGACCTCTTTTCCATATGGCCCCATCAGCAAATAGCGATACACCAAAACCATTTCCCACTTTACAAAAAATATGATTGATCATTACATTAAACACAACTGGGCTGATTACACTTCCCTGGGGGGTCCCATTAGCCACATTTTCTCCACAGGATATAGCCCCATCTACTCTTACTTGAAAAGCACGATCTCTCAAAACGTTCTTGATCCAGTTTAGCATCCTACCTCGTACCCCAGCATCATACAGCTTCATCACTAAACCCTCCTTCCACAACATATCATGAGAAATACACTCACTACTGTTTCTCTATTTGCTAAAGCCTTCCTGATGCCCAAATCTAGCACTAGTGCCGAGTCCAAGAGGATCGTCCAACCCTAAAGCCACTCCGATATGGGACAAAATATCCCTGTTTCTCAAGCATATACTGTATACTAGTCTGTCTGTAACCATTATTTTCTGTGACCATTTTTATTTCCATTATTTTACATAATACAGCTGTAAGTGCAGTTGGGCGGTAAGAGCCAGGTTAATGTGCTGTCTTGCCAGGTTTCTGTATAGGGACAACAATTATGTGTTTCCATTATTTTGGCAAATGCCCATGTTCCCATATTGTATTGATTAATGCTAATATCTCCTCTAGTACTACATCATCCAGATGGTGAAATATCTGGTACCCAAACCCATCCCTTCCAGGTGTTGATTCTCTCCCTTTCTGAATGGCTTGTTTAAGTTAATGCAGATATATTATATAGAGAAATATTATCATTATTATGCTCTAGTTTGAAATTATCTTTCCTTAACTTATCCTCCCTCTTCTTTTTTGCTTGCTGAGCTATGCATTGTTGCATTGTATGCAATTGTATATTCTCTGAGCTATGCACTGTTTTAAATGTTTTAACTAGCATGTCTGCCTTAGCTTTGTTGTCAACTGCCTCCGATTGTAAAACTGGTACTGTACATGTCTTGCACACCCCTGCCATTCGATGCACCGAAGCCCATAACTTCCTAACCTCTATTTGCAGGCCTAAAGTACTGCAAATTCTGCACCAGCTTTCTCTCTTTGCATCCTTTAAAACCCTCCTAGCCTTTGCCCTGAGTTTCTTATATTCGATTGCATGGATTTCCAATGTACTGTTCCTCAACCGCCTGTATGCTTTATTTCGAACACGTACAGCAAGATTTCGTGCATCATTCCACCACGGTACAGTGGTACACGGTGCAGCCAATGTACCACATCCTCACTACTTACATTTCCAACCTCTGCCAGAGTGCTGTCTTTGAATTCTTCCCACCTTGCCCTCCAGTAATTGAATCTCATTGGCCTGTTATCCTGCTCTTTGACTACTGTCCTACCAAACCTGCTTAATATTGGAACATGATCACTTCCCATTGCGTATCTGTCCATTATATCCCATTCCCCATTAAAGCAAGCTCAACTGATGTGAATGTTATGTCTATGCATGAGTTTGCTGCCCGACTTGGAACCACGTTGGCCTTTAATGCTACAAGTCCGTGTTTGTCTTGAAAATCCTTCAGCACAACTCCATTTCTGTCTGTACGTCTCTATGCTGCTATTAAAAATCCTCAGCCCGTATTACTGGTAGCTCGACTTCATCCATGAAACCTTCCAGCTTCTCTTCCTCCAACTGTAGTCCAGTGTTGTAGAAGTTAACCAGAGAGATCTTTCCCTTGCGATGACGACACTTTAACAACCACGCATTCAAGCTCAGTACTTTTCTATATTGTAAACCTTTCTTAAGAAATGCGCCACACCCTCCCCCAATGCTGGCTTGCTCTGTCTGCCCTTAAGCATTTATACCCTGGAATTACAAATTGTAAACATGGCTTAAACCAAGTCTCCTGTACACATATCAAATCTGGTTTCTCAACACATGCATCAACAAACCTTTTTAATTCCTGACCGTTGGCTACTAGACTCCTAGCATTCCACTGCAGGACATAAAGTATAATTAAGAATTTAGCAATCCATTTCATCCTCATCCATAAACACATTCCTCTGACTTGTCCTTGCTCTGGCTGCCGGCTGCCTGTTGACTTCCAGCTTTTCCCGTGTGCATACACTTATACAGTGTTTCAGGGAGAACATCTTTGATCCCAAGAAATTTGTCTGCCACTGCAATTACCTCCCGTGTAACATCTGGCTTATTCTTTGCCACTTCTTTAATTCTCCACACTGCCTCAGAAATGCAAGGAATGCCTTCTTTTTTTGATCCGGATTGAGTCATCTGGTACTGCTGAATGCCAGGCTCGCTGCCTCCCAGGCCCAGCTTCCTAGCTATTGTTACTTACCCTCTCAGTTCTTCTCGGTGCTTCTGCGTATGAAACCTTACTCTCGTCGCTGACCTTCTGCGCTAGTTCGGCCTTAGCACGACGGGCGCATCCTCGAAATGCAGCCGCGGGGGGTTTTCCCGCCGCAATTGAAGTATTTCCCCCCCCGACATCAAAGTTTTCCCTTACATGCTGCCGCTACGTGGCTGACTCTCTGACATTCGTAGCATCTTAAGGGTGGTCTTTCATGCTTCTTTTCTCGGAAACACAAATAGCCTAGCATAACTCCTCCGAATGTCAATAACGCGGCTGAGCTTTCTCGCCTTTCTCCGCTACGACTCTTTCCCATGCGAGTAGCTTTAAGCACTCGCCCTCCTTTCAAATTGGCTTTTAACTCCTCCGAGATTTCTGAAGACACATTGTAGATAACCCCTTTAGCATCGCCGGCTCCAGGTATAAAACTCTCTACACTCTTACTGCTTAAGTTCTTCACTTTACAGGCTTTGGTTTGTTGATCAGCTGACTTACAGAACGCCATTAACATTTCGTTTGCTAGGGTTTTAGCATGTCGGGAATCTCCTAACTCTCGTTTTTTATGGTACTTGACAGCTTGAGTGGACTTACCGATCCAAAACCTGCACATCCATCCTTTACTTTAAAAAGCACCTTAAACTCTTCCCTCTGCATTTCCATCTTCCTTCTCTTAACCTGCCTGTCCGTGTCGCTATCTGCTGAGTGTTCAAAAAGTTGAGCTCATTTCCTGATCTCTTTTACCCCTTTCACTTTCCACCTGTTCCCATTCCCCCTCCACTCTTCGCCTGCCATGGTTTGAGCAATCTGTTTACAGCAGCTGTAGGTGATAGCTACTATTTCTACTTAACTCCCTGCTCTTTAGGCCGTACACTCTGTAACCGTTGTTCAAAACCAAGTGCAAAGTCCACGACCTTCAAACTAAACACTTGCGAAAAATATGCACAACTGTCGTAACGAGATGCCTAAACATGTTCCCAGAAGAGGCTCTTCCTGTTTTGGTTGATGCGCTTCCTTTGTGCCGTACGTCAGTCCTGGTATTTTTGCGTACCCGGTGGCGCATGAAATTGCATATTGAAAGCGAGGTTTCTAGGGAAACATTCTTAAAGGTGAAAAATGTAATATTTTACCCACTAGAGGGTGCTTGTGTTCACTTGCTCAACTGAAAACACTGAAAAATTGGACTCAAGTTCACGTCCCATTCAGTGTTATTGCCCTATTCAGTTCAGTGCCAGTTTCTTTACTTGAGCTGCGTTGCATAAACTCCATATGACCTTTAACTGTGATGTTATCATTACAGCCATTACAGCATCATACGTCTTAAAGGAGAAGTTCACTTATAAAACTAACGTCACGGTGTTGTTCACCCCCATGTCAATATAATGTGGATTTAAAAAAACGTCAGTTGGGATTCGACTGACATGGGGGTGAGTAACTTTAAAAAATCCCCCCCACTTTAACGTTGTTGGGAGATTTGTTTTGTTAACAGCGTAAAGTACTGCTAATTTGGATTAAACACAGGCTGTCTGCATATATCTGAAAGTACCATCTCCCTCTCTCTTTGCCCACTGGTGCTGCTGTAACATCCAGTTATGTGGACACGCTACATCATATTCACAGCCATGAATCAGTCCCAAGAATGAGTGAGTCACGGTGTGTCAGGCCAGATGGATGGATAACTAAACATAAACGGACAGGCCATTAAAGACATGGATGGATGGACGGGAGATTGGCTAGAAAGACTGACAAGATAAACAAAACGAAAGCCTCACTCGCCTACCTCTGAGGACCGTCGTCTCCTAATACCCCCGCAAACTCCAGTTTGTACACAGCGCCGCCGTTGGGGGTCAAAGGAGCAGTTTCCTGTATTTGTGCTCTCCGAGGGCGAGAATAGCTTTTTATTCAGTACTGTGCACTGATGCAATTGATATGATTTCTTAATAAAGCCGCAGAAGCCACGCAGAGGTGGGAGATGAAGGCATGGGGATGTCACGGTTGACCAGCTCATGAACTTGGTCCTGAGCCGTGACGCGGGGGCGCCGTGCCGTGTGCTACTGCTGTACCCAAAAGCCAGACAATCGCATAAAAGCCCAGCTCTGCTGAATTGTCATTCAACTGCAACA
>OMKK01056027.1:0-13919 GCA_900302305.1 Polymixia japonica | reverse complement strand
GGGGGGCTGGGCGTGGGTATGTCACTGGGGTTATCAAGTGGGCACCTCCCATCCCAGGTGTTTCTTTGAATTCGTCCCGACACCTCCAGAAGGTTCAACAGTAAGTTCTTCCCAGAAGCACACTCCCCTCCACACCTGCTCTCAACACCGATCGAGACCCAAGTTCACAGACACTACGCTGCAATACTCTGACATGGCAGCTAGATCTAGGCCCTGCGCTAATCTCACAACATCTTAGAGGGGCAGGCTGAGACAGAGGGCAGGCGGGCGGGCAGGCAGGCAGGCAGGCAGGCAGGCGAGCGAGGGAGCAGGCTGGCAGGCTGAGGTGGCGTGTGGTGGACGAGGAGACGCGCTGGGAATTCACGGAGGTTACTGGAACAATCTGGCGATGAGTCGGTGAAGAGCCGGGGTTTTTATGCTGCTGGGTTGATGAGCTAATTGAAGACAGGTGTGGAGGTGAAGCAAGATCCAGCAGAGAGAGAGAGATAGAGAGAGAGAGAGAAAGAGAGAGAGAGAGAGAGAGAGAGCCACACCCATGCCACACACACACACAATGACTGACACAGAAAGACCGACAGGGAGGTGGAGACACTTGGGAGGCAGGAAACAGAGGGGAAAACTGGCCAGAGACGTGACTATCGTGACTGATACACACCAAAACATGACTTTAGTGTGGCCCCGCCTTTTACACAACACACATGAACCATCATTTGAATCTGATGTGCATTGGCCTTTTGATTAAAAACATGTCATAATTCTTTGTTGGTCTCTCACACGTTAAATGAAGCCAAGGAAAGACGGCAGTTATTGCACTAATCACCTTATTACTGTGAAATAAGGGACGACTTCTGAGATGTGAAAACATCCAGGTCCACCGACAGCTTGTCATGCATCCACCGCTGAGCCTGGCAAGTCCAAAAGTGGCACAAATTGATCTATGTGCTGCGTGGATGGGATGTGATGTTTGGCCCGGGCCCGGCAGGATGTGTGTCTCTGGACAGAGCTTTCAGGGAGCTCCGAACTCTCACTCACACACACACACACACACCGAGTCCAAACTCACAGAGTGCAGGGGAGGCAATTGGCTTGACAGCGCGTGTAATGGAGACTGTACAACCTCATAGCCCCGAGGCCTGCGCCAGAGCAGCGGCGGCGGAGAGGTACCGGGGGCCGAGGCCGGGATCAGTTTGTGACTCTTCTCGTGTCAGTCACATCCACAATCTTTTTTTCGCTAAGCGGCCCGGAGGTTGGGATTTGCGCTGAAATGTGTGCGTTGTACGTGCGTGTGCGTGGCGTTGCGTTTTACTTGGCACGCCAAGCGACGGTTCTCCTCTAATATAGAACGAGAGCGGAGAATTCTCCAGGCGGACTGTAAAAAAAAAAAACCCAAAAACGGCGGCGGCACAATGGACAATGAGCGTGTCTGTGGTTTGGACGGGCGGAGGAGTGGAGGGGTGCCACCGGTGTGAGCACGCCAGGTCAGGCCATCTGCTGACACGCTCCTCTGGGCCGGAGCCAGAGCCGGGAGGAAACCGAGGCCTCACGTCAACTCAGCAACGCTCCCCTGCTTTCTGCTGTTTGTCTTTTGAGTTTTAGAATATTAAAACGCGACGCTCTGCTTGTCTAAGATAAAACACGTGACTGCCCACTGTGTTTGACCTCGGATAAACGGCCGGGACGCTCGTCTTTGAAGAGAACATCACTCCTTTATGTGACTACTCTGTTTAGGAGGATGAGCGGGTAAGAAAATGTAATAAAACAAGCGAGAGGGTTATGGTATGTTACGGTAGGTCCTAGCTAAATTAAAACACGTCTCACAGTGTTGCGTCCTCGGGTTGTTTCGACATGACACTGACTTGGTATACTATAAGGCTTTAAAACAAAGAAACTCACAAAGTCCACTTTGTATTCTCTGTTATGGCATGTATGAATAAACACTTAGTGTTCATTTTCTTAGACGTCTTTGACTTTGTGAATATGACTCCAGCATTTTGGCGCAGGCTTTACCCTAAACCCCGACAACCACACTACTGACTAAGCACTCCATTCAGTCAAGATTGTTGTTTTGGGGGGGGTTTTTCAATCACGTATTGAATTTCACCGATGTCTGATGCGAGCACCAGGTCCTTTTGTTTGGTCTTTTGTGATGTGCTGGCAAAGCTCTCTTTCACAGCCAAGCTGTCGGGAGGAGAAGCGTGTTGTCCTTAAGACTGAGACAGGGCAACAACAGGGCCACATCTGATTAGTATTCACGCTGTTATCTTCACTCCCCTTGGTCTTTTATTACCACAGGTGCACAGGGGCATTCATTGATCAGATGCACGCTACAGGCGAGGTCAGCCCCTTAATTGAAAACAGCTCTATTTATACACCTGCAGGCACTGAAGGTCTCCGGGAGAGAGCACGGGGAGGTTGAAAAGAAGAGAAAGAAAGGAAAGCAACACATAAAGCGGGTGACGGAGCTGAAGAGAGACATGCCTTGGGAGACAGAGGTTAAGGCCTACGGAGAAGGCACAAGGCATTCCCAAAACAGCATGGCTACCCAGGGGCCGCGAGCTGACAGCTCTGCAGGTGCTTCCATCTTTAGCAGAATACCCTACCACTGCACACGCACACACACACGCGCGCACGCACGCACACACGCGCATGCAGGCACACACACACACGCACGGTTTTTGAGACAAACTACCATTTGTTTAAAGCAGACCTAAATAAATGTAAATGTAATGGCGTGGTTACTTGATAAGGTATCGCGAAGCTAATTTGGTGCGGTAAAGAGGTTGTTAGCTAGCTGAGTAATCCCTGCAGTCAAGTTGTTCGCCGCACAGCTGCCAGTCGGCGTGGCAACACTGGTTCTTCAGAACACTGTGGTGATTGTGCTCAGCCCCTCTGCAGGTGGTACACTGCATCCCGGGGCCTGTGTTTTCACAGCGTGACCACAACAGGAGGTCAGGAGGTCAGTTAAATCCAATCAAGAAAACCACAGAAGAAAAAGCAATCTGCGCTGAAACAGTAAAGAGACAAAGCTCGAGCTTGTCAAGTTTTGATGGAAAAGGTCTGTGGGTACAGCATGTTTTTATTCTGCTTTGTCAAGGTCTTCTACAAGATGTCAAATATCCATGTGTGGGAAAGCGATATGCAGACACTGATAATTAGTTCAAAAGCCCCGTTAAAAAAGTACATGATATATATCCCACGCTGTCTTATATTCCCCTGGAGGTTTTCTGGCTTTGGAGCATAATCCAAATCGCATGTGAAATCTGCTAAAAACAAATCACTTAACCACATTTTACTCTCAGGTAACGCCTACATGAGATGAAAGAGTGTGAAAACCTCAATGACAGCACAGGGTATTAGAGGAACATTAGAGGCTGCGTTTCAATATTTTAAAATAAATCTAAATTAATTCATTGTTGGCTGTCTCTTACCTGAAACAGGATCTTTCCCAGTCTAAATTGTTTCTCTTAAAAGGTAACATCAACATTATTGGTTAATTGCCTTGGAGACCGTTCAAGAAGGAGTGGCTGCGGTCCGGCCAGCGCAGAACACCAGGCTGTAAAACCGTTAAGAGCGATGTCTTTCCCAGCTAGGTCTCCTTATTAATCCAGTTTTTCCATCTCACTGCTGCTGGGGTCCACGAAAAGTCAAGCTACACGGTAATTGATCGTGGAAAAAAAATAATAATAATTGAAACGCTGGCAACAGGAAGGGCAGGAGCTTTACTTTGTACTTGAACCAAATCTTTCTGTTTTCCTCCATGTTTTATGAACAGGTGTCTGAGTGTTCAAAAGGGAAAATTATTCAAATAGCTGACTGAATAAAAAGCGGACAGGGAAATGTTCAGACTCCACTGTGCGCCTGGTTCCATGAATTTAGGTTTACATTCTCAGTTAGGTTTGCACTGCTAAGCGCCTACAGTCTAGTAACTGTTTTGCTAAATAGTACATCAAAATCACTGCGGCGAGACGCCATCAAGGATAAGTAGGCGACAGTGGGCTCCGGGCTATACGTTTCAGGAGGTCAGCCTCCTTAATGTCCTCCACATGGACCTAGACCGAGGAGAAGAGGCAGACTACTGTGCGTATAGCATCCCGATGTTCCCTTACAGCGTTTCCCTGTATCCTGTTGGGACAAGATGAAAGGCATCGGGGCCTGATTTCACTGTAACTGCAGGTGTTGAGGCTCCCATTACACCAGTGTCACTGCCGTTAGGAGAGGAGGGGTTGGATAAAACAGAGGCTAGACATCTGCACGTTTGGATAAACATCTGAGAGCTCAGGTACATGTTTGGATACCTCCAAGGCCGTGTGTGTGTGTGTGTGTGTGTGTGACTGGTCTTATCAGGAGACTGTACTGGCTTGTCATCAAACGAAGTAGAACAATATCTCTGTGATCCTTTTTCCTAGGGGCGTTTACAGAGTAGTCTGTAGTGTAGTCAGTTGACTTGATGTTGATGTTGAGTTGTTAGATCTGAGTTTAGATAGACGGACACACCACAGTCAAACAAATACTGAGAAAACCTAAACATACATTAAGTTATGCAGTGACTTTATATATATATATATATATACAGTATATACTTAAATCAAATAATATAGTGTGAAATAAATGAATTTAAAAATGGACAACAGAGAATAGGTATGTACACTACATTTGAGCCGTTTTATTAATTGTACAATTTATTAATATTATTATTGTAGAAATGACCTTGACTGGGAATCTGGGATTTAGCCATCGCAGTTTCTCTTGTCTTGAAAAGTCTAATGAAAGTTTGAGTGGAAAAAGTGCTATTTTAAAACTGCACACAAGAGGGAGCTATATTATTTACTGAGGGGATCTTGAATGAAGGGACTGGCAGGAACTAATCCACTGTCAGATGAAATTAAATGAACGAGGGACGCATAGTTCAGTGTGAAACTATTTTACCCAGAAAGAATATGAGTAACAGTGATAGTCCTCTGTTGTATCATACGTGAAGCAAGGCAGTTAGGTCGATCATGTCTGTCACGGGACAGTCCACCCAGCATTAGGCTGGGTCTAACTTTATATCTAACTTTATATTTCCTCCTTGTGATGCTGGTTCTGCCATGTTTGAACACATCGTACCATCCATGTAATAATAATTTAAATAACAATAATGTGATACTTTTTGGTCCCTGTAGGGTAATTCTGTTTTCACTTCCCCCTCCACAGGGACTGGGATATCAGAGGTCAGAGGTCAGGCTCAGAAGTCAGGCTCAGCTATGAAAAATAGCTGGCAGGGATTTAGTGCCTTGCTTGAGGACACAGGGCAGATGCTTATTACACAAGAGGGCATTCTTTGCTGTCATTGTTGCCATGACAGTCGTTGGCATCCCTGATCGCTATCGTTTTCACCAGCCTTGATTGGTAACTTGCTGATTTGTAATGCACCCCGACAACTAATTTCAACTAATTAATGCCAGCTCTCAAACCAACAGTGCTACTAACGTCTCAGGTTTGATAGTGTCACTCTGTTAGGGTGGAAACATTAATAGTTTGCATCGACGGCAGAGTAATATTTGTAGTGATGAGGCACTCTTCGTTTGAGCACAGTTGTATAATAAGTGATACAGACCTGTAAGAATCTATAGCTGCAGAACCAGCGGTGGAACTAGCACTGGTACCAGGACCAGAGTACAAAACAGTACACAGAGACAGCTAAAAAGTCACCATTGTTTGGCTGGCGGTTGGTGTTACAGCCCCCCCAGGCCTACAGACAACACCGCGTGGACAGCATGGTGGTCTGGTAAGAAGTGAGCTCACCTGTGCTGGGTCCTGTTGGACAGCCTGGAGGCCTCTGCAGCTGCCTTTCTTGTTTCAAATTGCTCCCTGGTCAGGACCTTGCCGCTGCCCTTGTAGCCGAGCTCCACCAGCTGAAGAGCCAGCTCCACATCCTGGAGGAGCAATGAGAAGGAGATAGTGGGTCCAGGGCTGGATATTAACACCAGCCAACAGCTAAATGGTGCTCATCTCTTTGTTGAGGCTGCTAAATTAGTCTACTCCACCAACAACCTTTCTATGGTCTTTTCTATCCTAAGCTTCTTGTTGGCTGGTAAATATTAAACATGGCTGTTTAATATAGGAGTTTACAAGCCCCTGTGGTCTATAGACAAAACTATTAGATCCTACCCTGCCTATAACCAATACAATAATTCAACTTTGACTTGAGACTTTAGATTTTGTTATGGTTTTGTCGGTTTAATATGCTTTTATGCATGCACAGAGGACAAGTAATCTTCCAATCTTTGGATAATAAGGATTATTTGAAACTACGTCCCACATCTGTGTCTGTGTATGTGTGTGTGTGTGTGTGTGTGTGCATTTGTCTGCTTGGTGGGCTCTCTAAGGAGACTGTGAACCATATTAGTATAATCTCTGTTTGCAGACCCAATAACGTTGAGGCCAAGTCACAAAGTCATCATGTAAAACCCAGTCTTACTGTCAAATCCTGTGGCTTGTTGGATCAAAGCTTTCGCCACAAGTCACCCTACCCAAAACCCAGTGCTCATGCAGCCAGCCCTACGTGTCCGGACCAGAGAGGAAAAGTTAGATTTTCCTTCAACTTTGATGTGGCTTACCAGAAATAAGTCACAGCCCTTTGCCAGTCCCAAAATGGCCGCGAAAATCATTGTCTTGATTTGCAAGGCTCATTGAGCAAGTCCATTTGAATAAGCAGCGGATTACATTCAATACACTGGGATGTCCCCTTCTTCATAGAACATTTACTTTGACAAAGGCCTTCCCTGCTGAATCTGAAGTTATTGTGTAACATTTGTGGCGAGCCCGTTTTAGGTTTCTAAAAATTCATACGTTGCTTACTGTTCTGGGCAAGAACATCCGAGGAAAGATAAGTTTATAATTAGCAGATTTATCAGCACTTAGGCCTTATCAGTATGACTGCAGGTTAGATGACCCACGCTGACTCTGTTGTGTCACAACGCAGAGGTGATCGAGTTTGATAGTGGTTAACTGGAGCTGATTGTCAGGTCAGATATGGGCTCTCTTCTGTAGACACAGGTGTTCAAACACTGAGCTATGGCATCTTTATCATTGACAATTGTGCCATCTACTGGATGAAACCTAAACATGTTTGACATTGCCCAATTTCCTAGCAAGAACTTCAGGCTTACATTCATGAAAGAATAATGGCTGGAGATGAACACAAATTAATTATGGAATTAATTATGGAATTAATTATTAATTAATTGATTACGATATCACTATCATGATAGTGTAGAGTTTATGATAGTGAAGTTCAGATTATAGTGATGGTTACCTTGTACACCTATGATAGTGCACACTACAGAGTATATGATATGATAGTATATATATCATATCATATCATATAGTGTGTAATAATAATAATAAAAATACATTTTATTTATATAGCGCTTTTCAAAAACCCAAAGCCGCTGTAGTATATATTATATCATAGTGATCTATATTATATCATTACACTTCATGATAGTGAAATTGTGGTAATAGTGAAGTGCCTGGTACACCTGTGAGTGACTGCCTCCTAGCCGGGGACTGACAGAACTACAAATCTTAATTAACTATGACAAGATATAGTCAATTAACTCGTTAACTTGTAGTTGCGTGAACGCAGCAAAAGTTACGTGTGATCGAACATTTCGAACTTGTGAACTAAATGATAAGTAACGTTAAGCGACGAGCCGCCATTTTAAAACCACCTGGTCCTTAACGTCGTCACCCCTATAAAGGTATACGGTTTATATCAGAGTCGCTGTGGTAATATTAAAGCTTGACCTCTTACCTCTAGGTAATATAAATCTAAAGGAGTGATTCTGGAGTGGAGGAAATCCTCGTAGGTGTTAAATTGTGTCACGGTGTTGTTGTCGTGCGCCGCGGCCGCGTTGTCCTCCATCTTTCCTGTTTGGCCTGTTGTCGGATGCCATGGCAACCAGCGTGGAACCCGTTACTATGGAACCTCCGCGGTGGAACCGGGGGCCAGATTCACGGAAGTGTTTCTCAAGAAATTTCTCAAATCATGTCTGAAGAAGCAAAGCAAAACAATGATTTTATCGATATTTAAGAAAAAAAGAAGAGAAATTATTTCAACAATCACATTTATTTATTCTTAACTTTATTTTCAATTTAAAAAAGTTAAGACCATTCTCAAAGTGTTTCTTTGCGAATACAAAGACCTTATTTATTTTAAGAAAATACTTTTCTTAACTTTCTTCTCATGTCCAAAGTTAAGAGAGAAAAAATGACATTTCTTTTTAAAAAAAGAAAGAAAGAAAAAAGACATTGTTTCATGAATGTGGCCCCAGGAGGTTTGGTGACCGTGGCGCTGTTGAGCTGGTTCTAATGAAAGCCACTACTTGTTTTTTTTAGTACAATTAATCCAATTAATAGTCACTATTAGTAATTAACTCCTTAAAATATAGACTACTGCTAGTACTTATAAAATACTTACAAAAAATAGCCTATCTTTTATTTGATTTAGATTGTAATCTAAATTAGTAATTTGCATTTTACATTTTTAGGCATTTCGATGGCGCTGTCATTCAGAACGACTTACCATTAGTGCCACGTAGAATAAGATTTAATTATTAATTATTAAATATAAGGCGGTAGGACTTTCTGAACGTGTAGTTTACTGTATCTAACACCACTAGAGGACCTCATCCACAACCACAACCACATGGATCTCCTTGACATAGTAGGAAAGTTTGAAGTAACCCACATTGAAGTTACAGTTTGTGTTTTTTGTTTTCTTGCTTGTTTGTTTGTTTGTTTTTTCCCCTATTAATACCCTACACATACCCGGCCTACACAGTAGGCTAAAACGTGGGACTTCTACATTGGTTACATCTCTAGACCATGAATGTCACATAATTGGTGAAAGCCAATAACAGTAATACGTTTATAATAAGGACACTTCTAGTTGGTTGTGACGATATAGCGCTTAACTGCAATACTCCGGCCTTCAACTAAATGAGAGTCTGCATTTAACACCAGTCTTCTCTAATGTAAAATCAACACTTTTAATAATTTATTTTTTATAATTAACTATCAAAGCTCAATTGTTTTGTCACAATAAAATCTGAGTTCAGTGTGTTGCTCAATGGCACTGTGACAGGACCCTTGGCTGTTATTAGGTACTTTGGCCACTGCAGGGGTTAAATCTGTGACCTTAGATGAAGCTCAAGGTCACAGGTTGAAATGTGTTAAATCATGACGTTAATGAATGAGAATGGGACAGTGTTGGCCATTTAAAAAAAAAAGGCAATTATTCCCTTAATTAGTATATTGTACAGTAACTGTTACTATTGTTAACTTTTGCTATGTTTGTGTGTATCTGCATTGTCACAATGTGAACACTTGAACACTATGCTTGTCCATGTACAAAACAAATTTCCTGATGGACCAATAAACAAATAAATACATAAATACATTAAGCAACCCTCCTTATAACATTCTGAAAAGTGAGCATAACTTTATTTTTCCAAACACTTTCTCTTGGAAAAGTAGCAAGAGTACCGCAATACTTCAGCAAGCCTGCAGTAAAGCACTTCTGCACTGGCTCCATCTGTATGTCACAAACAAGGCTAAAATACACCACAAAGTAAAGCATAAAGAAAGGTAATTTGACCATTCCTCATTCCCCGGCTGCCAGAGCTCTCGCTAAACCCAGGCTGATCCCCGGGGGCCACATACTGACACAAGTATACACAACGTCAGCACCAAGACCCCACTTTATTACAGTTGAAAACGATCACGAAGGCCCCTAGCCTTCATCTGTCCTGCAGCTATCATCAACTAGTCCCGCAGCAGCCAGATCTCTCTCAAACGTCGCAGGCATGTTGTAATACAAAACCCCACCCTCTAAATCACTTCCCTGTCCGTTGTAGTCAGCCTGAACACTTCCTCCCTGAGGTGGAGCGACAGGGCGGCAGTGGTGCATCAAGAACGCAGCAAAATGGCAGCTGACTGTAAGATGTATTGTATGATATAAACGTCCGTGGCTCCATTTTCGAATCGGCCTGGGCCTGAAATTGGAATCATGCACCACGTGACGAAGTTATCCTGCCAAATGATGTCACTCGCTAAATCCTGGCAAATGCACGCTCTCTGGTAACTTTATAGACTGTAAAGTATAGAATGGACGTTCAGAGGGAATGCTCTGGGCCCGGTTTACATTAATACTGTGTGACTCTTGGCTGTCATTATTATCTTTTACTATCATTTTGTTTAATTTTCTCACACAGCATGACTTTTAATGGCGGTGCAATGACGTACACGGAAAGTGAGGTAAGGATGAAAAATATTGTTATGAATAAGCTCTCATGCAATATCCACGTAACTGTCCGTCCGCGCAATCGTATCCAAGGCTGTTCTGAACATGGACACACGTGTAAAACAAAAGGAACTGAAATAGATGTCGGACAGATTTAGTGAAGACTGAAATGTAACTCAGTTTACCAGCAAATGTGTTTAGTTCCTTCAGCGTTAAGGAAAGGCTGTCACGCAAACATACCCTCCTTCCAAGTGTTTTCTTACCTAGAAATAAAGATCTGCTTCATTATTTAGGACAGTTATAAATAAAGCATGCAGAGCGCCTGTTGTTGTGTGTTGAATAGTCTTTCTCTTCATGCAAACACACAATTTCTCTGTCTTCCTTTGTCTCGTGGAGCCCCGTTTTTCCATGAATATGTGACTGAGCATCTTACATAAAACTCTCATACCTGGTCTCAAAGCTAATGTGAGCAGCACTTTATCAAAGAAATACATATACAGCTATATTGAATTCACCTGTAATCAGACTCAATCAGAGAGAATGAATTTAACGGAAGTAAATGTGAGTACATTGTACGTTAAAGACATGACTTGCTCAAGGGCACGTCTGCAGCACACAGGGGCTGTTGGATGGACGTACACTGACAGTTGGGGGGATTAAACCCGTGACCTACCGTTCAGGGGCAGGCTCTTTACCTGCTGGTCCGCCATGACACCAAGATACTTATATTATTGATTACCCTGACTGTAAGTAACAGTTCCCTGTGGAGGTTTTGAACCAACCAATGTTGGTTCTGACATGCAGGTTCTCTCCTTGACCAGTTTCACCATTTCAGGATCAATTCCAGTAGGTGTTGCATCTTAAGGGGGTATGAACGGTAGGGGGGTGAACCACAGCTAAATGGAAGGACAGGAAACAGTATGGATGTCTTGATAATGATGTTAAGTAGCTGGCCAGCTCACCTACAGTACCTCTCTCCGTGTGTGTGTGTGTGTGTGTGTGTGTGTGTGTGTGTGTGTTTGTGTGTGTGTATATGTGTGTGTGTGTGTGTGTGTGTTTGTTTGTGTATTATTGGTTGGTTTAAACTCAGAACTCCCTGATATCAACATCTATCCACCACGATCTGATCTGAGGTTTTCCCAGCGTAGAGGACTGTGTTCACACCCAGAATCTGGGCCTCGACAGTATCCAGAGGAAAGCTGGTCAGGATAAGGAAACAAGCCACTTGGGTGTCTACCAGATATGTTTCCTCACAGCCAAAGATAACACCCAAAAAGTTAGATGAGAGCAGAGTAAAAGGGAACATTTGAGAAGAAGAACTCTGACTCGAATCTCACTTGGCTGCCTCAGATTAAAGCAAAATAAAATTCAAAAAGATTCATAGCAAAATAAACTTATGAAACCACCCACTCCTACTTAGCAGTGTTGTTTTAATGCACTCCTCTCTGGCACTTAACTTTAAATTAACTTTAATAATAAATAATCATGAATTAACTTTATAACAACACTTCAGTAGATGATGAAATTATCCGTTAGTTTGTGTGCAAACATACTTTTAAAAAGTAATGGTCGTTTTCAACACATCTGTGTCCAATCTGAGTTAACATGATGTTACTTTCAACACGACATGATAATGACATACATTAAGGCAACATATATTATTAACACATGCTGTGTAAAAAAAGCCAAATGTGTGTACTCCCAAACCATACATACTGAACTGTCGAAAATGACAGTCTACTCGGTCCAATAATTACCACGAACGGAGCGGTGCAGGCGAAACTCCATTACGTGTCTATTTACACACTGTAAAACATTTCAATCTACTGAAAGACCACTGGGAGCAAACCACAAACAACCTGTTAAAAAGGCCGCCGACCCGTACAGGCCAAGCTGCCAACATTCTGGGTTAGCAGCTCTAATTACACAACAGCTAGTAGTCCTCAGAGACTCATTTTCCCATTAGCCCCCCATACAGGAAGAGGAAAGGGGGAGTGGTCTGTGTTTTATTACGATGAGCCAGATAACAGCAGGCTCCATGTTTATGTGTTTCTCACCTCTGTAATCACAGAGAAAAAAGTTTTACAAAGAAACAGGAAGTATGGAATTATGGAACGTTGTTGTTGTCTTAGAAACTAGGGAATAATGATGCTGGAACCACCAAGTGTCTGATGTTCTTCTTGCTTTTTTTTTTATCTGTTGTTTATTTTCTGGTGCATATTTTTTATATTCCCCACTGGATCCATGATTTGTTCTAAATTACACAACAGCTCTTGTAAAACATTTTCACAAACCAGATATTTTTTTGAAAAAAAAATAAAATCTGTTTTTGGCATAAAGAATATTCACAAAAACTCTCGTAACACCTTAAACTGCATTAAAATGCAGGAATGTTCAATTACATCACCCTACTGGCAGACTTTTCACTTGTTTTTAAGGCACAAGGCTAAATGACTCGTTAAGATGGATATGTGTCCTACAACAGTATATGTTCCTAGAGAGAGCAGAGTCTGTCCTGTGATGGATCCCTGATGGCTCCTTTTGAATACAAAGCCGACACCCATTTCAGATGAACTGATCCCCCAGGTGACTTTGACAGAAACCATTAGACGCTGAATAGAGGAAAATGATAGTCATGGAAACCAATGAAGTCCATTGAATTCATTAATGACTGACGGATCATCTGGGTAAGGAAGGTGAGAGAGAAGGAAGGAAGGAAGGAAGGAAAGAAGGAAAGAAGGAAAGATCAAGTGTGCAGTGATTAAACAGTTGAAACATTAGCAAGACTGAGTCAGGGCAGTAGGTCTTGGCTTTGAAAACTGTAATAGGATAATTCATTGTTATTTTAGCAGGGACTATAAGGCGGACAAAGGCCTGTCGAGAACTTGGCTGCGTAATTACCTGGCGCTCGTTCCCCGGATCACTGGAAGCTATTAGTGACGCCACCAGATAAGAAAAGCCATTCCCGCCCAAACCAAACTTCCTCGGACATTTTGCAGGACCTGGACCCAAACACTTGCAGCCCACCTTCCACATCTTCTCCCGGCCCAACTCTTTGAACTTTATAGCTTCGATAACATGGTACAATCTCTGTCTTTATCTTATTTTAGTGTATTGTTTTGCACTGTACAGTACATAGCAAGCTTGCTCTATACATTTTTTATAAATTACACGTGATTTTTATAAATAACGCATGACAGGTCCTGCCTGCCATAAGCATTACCGTCACGACATCATCACTTTCCACATGAAAACTGCAGAATCAGCGTCTTAATGATACTACCTCTTCTAATACATATTATTATTATTATTATTACTCAGGCCTGGACTGGCCATCGGGGCACTACCAGCCTGCATTGTCACTACTTTGACCTGCAGCCTTGGCCTGTACTGGGAGTACTGGGAGAATCCCAGGAGGGCCCCAGGATGCCTGACGGCTGACTACTTGTCTCACTTTGCTTTCCTTTACACTCACACACACACACACACTCACACACACACACACACACACACTCTCACACACACACACACTCTCTCACACACACACTCACACACACACACTCTCTCACACCCACACACACACACAGACTCTCTCTCTCTCTCTCTCTCTCTCTCTCTCTCTCTCTCTCTA
>OMKK01056024.1:0-11249 GCA_900302305.1 Polymixia japonica | reverse complement strand
TAAAATAATAATACATCACATTATCAAACTCAGTAGCTCACAGCACACTAGGTTAAGCAGTATGATGTCAAACCATTATCTCAAAACTTAAAATTGATGGTCCCCATCGATTTTCTCCCCTAATATATCATTGGCATTACTTGCAGTAGCTTGTAATACATGAAGTTTTAGGGAAAAGCTTTTACTTGTAACCAGAATAATAGGATGGATAGTCCTCAGGTCCTATACACACATCCTATTGATAACAGGCACATCAATGGCAGCCAAAGTTTATGTTATTTTGTAACTGCAGGATGCTGGAAAAGTTTAACTAATTTCCCAGATGATGGACAATTCTAATGTTGGTGGGTTAGGTTTGGTAGATAGCTTTGGTAATGGCCAGGCCTCGCCACACGGGGGCGCCAAACTGTGCTTCATCCAGCGGTGTGATTATGTCAGCAGAGGTTCTACTTACACTAGAGGCCACTTGACTCCTATCGGCAATGTCAATGGGCACATCTTCTACAGTCTTCCATGTGGCATCGTCCAGGTTATGCACCTGATAAACACAAGCAGAATGACAGCATACAAATTTAAAATCCCATCATGACAAGATATTTTCTTTTCAGGAGTAAATTTCAACTTTGCATGACAATGGTAGCTACTCACGTTTTCTTGTGTTCCAAGGTCAGGTTTGTGCCACGTCTCAATCTTTATGAAGAAATCATCTTTCATATACTCGTTCTGGAAGGCAGTGATGGGCCATTAGAGATAAAGTAAGAACTTCTACAATCCCACTTGAAGGAATATGCTGACATTCCCTTGCAAACTGATGTCAGTGAAAACAAAACGAGCAGGCGACTTACCGTAACAACTGGACCAAGGTTTACGCGTGAGGGGAGAGGAGAATTGTCATTAGATATATCATAAATCAAAATAAAACATTGTGAATGGATGCAAATAGAAAAGAAGGGCATTGTGCAGGTTAAACTGTAGTAAACTAGGGAGAGGGGCTAGGGGCCAAAGGAAAGGACAGGTAAAGTCAAGCTGGGAGAAGACTCACTGGTTCGGCAGTAAGGGTAAGCATTCCAGGCTTTTTCATGGAAGACCAGGGAGCCATCAGGGGCAAGCATCTGGACATACTTGGGGACTTTACTGCAGGGTGGGGAGAGAAGATGGGAACAGGTAGATGTGTGTGTGTGTGTGTGTGTGTGTGTGTGTGTGTGTGTGTGTGAGAATAGAAGGTAAAAGAAGATGCGTTGCCACACCAATCACTGGGCCTGGAGTACTAGACATGCAGGATTCATTGAGGGATAATGTCCAGGACTGTAACCTGCAAGGCTTCTTTACATCACAGGAAAGACAACACTGCCACTAGCTGGCAGCATGTTGCTATTACACTATGGGAAGGGCTTTACACCTACAATAGACACTAGCCTTTAGTAACACTGATAAAGACTGTAGAACATACCTCGTTAGGTGGTAGACTTTGTGTGTGTACTGTCCTTTCTCGCCGTCTTTTTCATAGGGTTCATTTTTCAGGACCTCAATGCCTTCACCACCTCCCGTCTCATTTTTACTGGCCTCAGCCACTGAGAACAACTGCCCCACTTGGTACTGGAACACAAAATAACACATGCATAGCAAACAAATACCAACAAATGAACATTAACTCAGCCAATAATTAGGTATTCATAACAGGAAATTAAACTTAAGTAGGGCTAAACTAACTGGCTCTGAACTACCTTTGGGGCAGTTAAACAAGGCATATAAATTGTCCTGAATTAGGCAAAGGGCTCTACACAAACATTCACATTTCAGCTCCTTCTGAGTTGATTACTGTGTAAAAACATTATTTCCAATAGAAACATGCTGCTGTGTTCATAATAGGTTACATAGGGACCATGAAAACAGTCAGCCGTGTCGCTGCTTGGCATCTCAATTTTTTTTGTTTTAAGGAGATTTTTTTTCCCCCATAAGCTGCTTAGATTTTCTTACTCTCCCAGGTATACATTGTATTGGTTTTCCTCTAGTTTCAGTGCTTTATTATCATTTTATTATCTAGTTTTATCACGTCACTTCTACCTTGTATCACTGAGCAAACAAAGTAAGGTAAACTGAGTATGATGTTGGATGTCGTCCTGCTCTAGCTCCAGAGATCTTAGACTAAAAACATGGAGGCTAACCAAAGCCAGCCACAGAACCAAACAGCCAAACTAGCTCGCCTCAGCCCTGTGAGTGGGAGTGTCTTGGCTTTCTTTAAGTAGGCTGCCATTTTTCCAAATCAAATTGCAAACGCACACCAGCCCAACCCTGGGCTGATTCCCAGGGTTGTATTTGCATCCGAAACTCAAGGCAATCCCACACGCTGCTGGCCCCAGTCACTAGTTTGCGTCTCCAGTCATGATGGCTGAACAACAGACAGCGCAGAAGAAGGCTATTCGTTTGCTTTTTCTTCTGCCACAACAGAAATTGTAGAAGTTTTCTTCCCCTGGATTGAACACTTATTTCTTGAATGACTGGGACTGAACTTTAAAATCTGGCCCTAATTGCAGACAGATTTCATTGCCATATAAGGTCGAAATGTGACTGTCTGGGTTTCATAACTCAATCCTTTACAAACAAGGGAAACAATTGCCCCTCATGTAAAGAATCATAGGAATGACAAATAATGTCTTATTTGCACAGGACTGTGTTGCAGCTACTCATAACCAGTAGCTAAACATAGACAGGAAAGAGTATGACATCAGCATTCATTACCGATTGTCTTTATTATTCAAATGAAAGGAAAGAGATTTGTTGTTACTCGTATTTCCAAGTGAGTGGCTGTTAATTGTGCCTGGAACAAAATGAAAAGGGAGTGTTGACTGAGAACTTGGGGTACTCACCTCCTCAACACTACAGGGCAAAACCACGCGGCTGAAAAACACAAACAAAGGATGAGAAAACGTTCAGAAAACAGGCTCGCGTATGACTTTTGGAACATGACTACATACTAATTCTGCCATAACAATGAGAACTTAAAACAATGTTAAAAAAAAAAGAAGGCCTTTTCCAGCAACTTTACACTCCTTTTATTCAAAAGGCTTAGGGTAGGCCGCGTGTCGGTCATACTACACTCATTCATTCTCCTCCTATGCAAGGCCATTGCCTCGTAGAGCACCAGCCCCCTGGCCCTTCTGTAGCCTAGTGCGCTTCATGGCATCAGACCCACAGACAGCTCATCACTGCTAGGGAACAAGGAGCCAGTCGTGGTCACACTTCCTGGAAAAACTACTACCGCCCAGTTAGAGACCCTGCTGACTTCAGCAGGATGAGAGGGCACTGTCACTGAACCAGAGCAGAACACTGAAAGTTGAGATTGGATATGGCTAAGAGTTAAACAAATTAGCAGTAAGGAAAGGTAAGACGGGAAGAGGATGAAAGGAGCCAAGTTACAAATTTGACTGGTAAAGCAGCCTGGGTACAAGATTGGAAAGAGCAAGTAATAAGCTATTTTGGGCCAGAAATGCAGTTTAGAAGCAACAACTGTGCCTCACAGAGCTGGGCTAGAAATGGCCTAGATTTTCAAATGTGTTCATAGATTACCCGTTTGAACTAGCCCAGTTTGTAGTCGAATATGATACACTGTGATAACAGGTGAATTATTTGCATTGAGTTTTCAGATGAAATGCTGCTACACTTCTCAAAAGCCAGTCTCTAAGGATCTGAATATTTAAAAATGTTTTAAACATTTCTAATTACTTACTCCGACACTAAAGGGTATAATTCTTATGTGAAAAGTTAATTTCTTTTAGAATATATATATATCTTTTTTTTTTTTTTACATCCTGACGTGTAAACCTATATTCATCTTAGGTGTGGTGTCCAAGCAAACTTGTACTTAGGAGTGTGGTATGCTGTGCCCACACAACTATGACATCATTTATCCCAGCTAAGAGGAAGCCCTAGTAAGTCTCCAATAAAGCCATCCTCCAGCCAATTTTACTTCCTGCTTTCCCCCTCAGTTTTTCTCCCAACGGAAAATGCTGGTGTGGTTAACAATTGAACGTCACACGGTAGCAGCATCATGGCAACCATATTTAAACAAAGTCAATTCATTGACACTGTTGTTAGGCGTGACAGCATGGAGAGTGATATGTCACTTTTTGCCAAGTATCATTTGGCATTGGACAATAATAAACAGCTCAACAGTTTCATTTCATTTCAGTTCTGTCTAGATCAAATAGTATTCTGTAAACATGTGTTGAGACAAGGTTAATATTCAACATAATGTGGCCTAGTGCAACTGACTGTCTACCACTAAGGGCTGTAGTATTACAATAAGATAGGTTTACCCATTCATAATGGGTGATGAATATGACTTTCAGCACCATCAGTACCAGGTGTAGCCTAGGCTACAATATTTGCCTCCACTCGAATGGTTTTAGAACTTGGGCAGAAACAATGGAAGTAAGTAGGGCTGAGCAATATATCAATATTATATTGATATCGTGATATGAGACTAGATATTTTGGAAATTGTAATATTGTGATATGGCATGAGTGTTGTCTTTTGCTGGTTTTAAAGGCTGCATTACAGTAAAGTGATGTAATTTTCTGAACTTACCATACTGTTCTATTATTTGCCTTTACCCACTTAGTCATTATATCCACATTACTGATGATTATCAAAAATCTCATTGTGTAAATATTATAATAGTAAAATAATAATCATCCCTACAATATTGTCGCAATATCGATAGAGGTATTTGTTCAAAAATAATGTGATATTTGATTTTGTCCATATCGCTCAGCCTTAGAAGTAAGTGAGGAATCATAGTTGGGAGAGGAGACATGGAATTAACAATTCTGACTTATTATACCATGTTGTGGATGAGAGAGGTGTAGCCTTACAGTATGTAAACATGTTACATTGGCATGTGTGCCCCCCACCCAAGGAAAATGTAAATTTCAGAAAAACATAAGACCTTGACAAGAACCAGATGTTGCATAACAGCAGATGGCCTGTAGGCTATGTCTCCAGTGAGACTATCATAAAAACAAAGACAACATTGAAAAGTGGAGTGAAGAAGAAAAGCACAATTAATAAATAAAAACCAACATTTCAACAACTAAGATGCCTTTGTCAGGGTTAATTAGGGTTAGTTTTAACACAGGAGTGTGTTCTCTACTTGATTAAAATTGAAAAGTAGAACCATACAAATGGGACTATAACAAAACAAAACAAAAAAAACTTCCTTGGGACATTTTACATTCTGAACAGTTAAAATGACTAATTAAGTTGTTCCTTTTCAATTTTCAAAAAGTGTAGACAAACGGGCAATGCTAAAAATAGACACTCAAGTTGAACGTTGAACGTAGAATGTTTGTTTTCTAAGTCTTAAAGGACATGGCAGAAACAGAAAAAGTGATTGGCAGAAAGGCCTACCAACTAGGCCCTCTTGTTTACGGTTAATTACAAAATAGAAAACACAAACTAGCCCCAAATTAATTGAACTCACACTTAACATCTTAATCTTTGTTGCTCTGCATCAATGTGGGGTTAAAACAGGTATTGATGCAGGGCTGAAATGTTTTGCATAAGGGTTACACAAGACATTTAACCAATGAATCTTGAAATGAAAACTAGACACCAACTAAAACTAACTCAAAACTTTACATCTAACAGAGCAACAGACCGAACTAAAGCTCAGAAAAAGGGCCAGAGCAAACTCATTCACCATACTTTGTCCACATAGCTACATCAGCACCTCTCCAACCGCCTGTAATCTGGTTGTTGACAAAGTTCAACCATATTTATTGAAAGGCATATGAGTCTAGCTTGAGATTTAAGTGTTTCAAAACATTGCAGATTAGCATAACAAAGAGTCATAGAATTAGGAAACATTTCCTAGCCTTAATTAATTTTACTGCCAAATGCTACATTTTTCTCCTTGCAAGTTCAGATCCGATTTGTTAGGATATGCAACACTTCTGCACTGTACGTGGAAGTGCTGACATTATGACACCTAAAATAGTTTCATTTATAAACAAATGAAAAGACCACAGAAAAGAAAATAGCTGAATGTAGATGAGTGTAGTAGAACAATGTCTTGCCCATTTGTCAAATTCAGAGGTATGTGCACTGCAGGTAGTCAAAACAGACACCCGATTGTCACTTCAAGACTAAGGATAGGTGGATATGACAACTGGGGAAAGAGTATTTTCGCGATAGAGCAACAGGTGGGGTACTGGTTTGTGATGCTGCTGAAATCCACATTAAAAAGCGTTGGGATGAATATACAGTAGAGATATACATCCTTATTGGAATAACCCTTCGTGTTTGAGATCTCACAACAAAGTTAAGTTTAAAAACAATGTATACAAGGCTGGCTAGCTGGGCTTGTCTCTGTTGTAAATAGTTACATCCGAGTTTAAAGCAATGTTACTACGGAAATATAACCTTGTTGCTTGGTTTCAGTTTGACATATCATCCGATTGCAATGTCAACACGAACAAAAATCAAAATTAAATCAGTCGATTAGCATGACTTAACGTTGGGTTAGCATTGAGTACTTAACATGCTAACGTTGCCTATCCGTTTTAATAAGGCTGGCTGAAGAGAAATACGACCAACAGCAGCGAGTTAATCAAAATATATCTTATCTAAAGTAAGATTAGCTGACGCCGAAACGGGTACGTGTGTGTAAATGTAGTTCACTTTGCTAACAAGCTAAAGCTAATGTTACCTCTCATTCCTGTTCCGCTAGTTTTTTTTCCGTTAGGTTAGCTAGCTAGCCAAGTTGCCAGCGCGATGCAAGAAAGCACAAACGTCAATCCTCTCATGTCTTATACATTATCACCACACCAACAGTTATGAACTTGAATTTAAAGAGGACTACCGCCTCGGTTATAAAGTGTGTGTGTGAAAGAGGCTACTAGCATACCGACTGTACCGCTGTCAAAGCCGGTAGGCCAGAAGCTCTTGAGCAATCCCACCCTTCCCTCGTGTGTTTGACACAGACATTTGGTAAAGATAAAAAAGTTTTCATTTGCGTTTAACCTCCCGAACACCCGCGATGGTCGACAGTAGTCGCCGCTCAAATGGCGGCTAGCGCTCAAAATCAAATGTGTAGCAGTTTACAGAGAAATATTACACTTACTATTCCTTGATGAGAACCATCGTCGCTTTTTCTGCTACGGCTGCGTACTGCTGACGTCACGTGCCCTTATGAACAGCTCCCTCGCTCCACCTCTCGCTGCTGGGATTGGCGAGACGAGGGATAGAAAGACCAACCAAATATAGCCTATAGTGTAATATCACATTATTGATCTCACCGATGCTTCAAAATAATGCTCCCGTTTCTTAAACCCACTGCATATTGTTATCTATTCTAATCCAACCAGCACCAGTGGTGGCTATTATATTATGTCCCCATGTATTATTCCAATTATAAATCACATGGAATATTTAACTGAGGAAGTTGAAAGTAAATACAAAAAGACACGGATTCAACTAGACTACATTTCCCATTTGAATGCAGTTATTCTTATCTGGTGTTGGACCTTTGGTGGACAAATAATTGCATAACCACTCAGTCTCAACTTTCCACCCTCCCTGGCTTCCCTGGTAAACACAAGTGCACACGCACAGGTAAGGCCTTGTACCTGCGTTTGGATACATCTAGTCCCATAGTGTAATATCCCATTATTTATCTCACCAATTCAGCGAATTGCCGTGCTACAAAATAATACAAAGCCAAGGATACAAGAAAGCAAACATGATTTTTGTTTATTGAAACAGTTTACTGATAAATGACAGATGGTTGTCATGAAATTTCCATGTTTAATCTCAAAAAATCATGGGCTAAAAAGTCATACATGGTACTTA
This sequence comes from Polymixia japonica, assembly GCA_900302305.1. Classification (NCBI taxonomy): domain Eukaryota; kingdom Metazoa; phylum Chordata; class Actinopteri; order Polymixiiformes; family Polymixiidae; genus Polymixia; species Polymixia japonica. Next base: position 3,398 of record OMKK01056024.1, on the reverse strand, counting down.
ACATTGAATAGCAAGAGAATCCATGCTTTGGAGCAGACACTCAATTCACAAAGAAATCAGGCAAAATGCCCTTCTGATTTCAATAAAAAATATTAAATCTTTTTTTTCACTCTATCCATCTTTACATGGTACAGGTTTGTTCATTTTTTAATAATATAAAAACGCTTAATACTGATTGTGAAACACTGGAATTAATTTACAAAACATAATAATAATTATAATATTAATAACAATAACAAACAATAATAACAATAACCATTATATTTAAAAACAAAACAAAACAAAATAGAATGGAGGAAATCAGTTATAGCTGTTGCATCTTGGCCCACACAAACAGCAAAGTTTTGGAGGAAATACCAATTGGCATTTACATCTACCTGACACACAGTTACACACAAACACAGTATCAGGTCGTTGAGTATTTCTCATTGCCATTTACAGTGTTATGGGCACAATGACAAGACACTCTCTAAAGCATTCATGTGCCTCTGGGGAATCACACTCATTGACCAATCAAATCCTTTTCACTGTCGATCAAGTTTGGTGGACCAATAGTGGCCCTCAAAAAAGTGCCCTACTCCTCCAGCACACAGGATAGAAAATATTAGGTACAAGTATAGGACCATTTAAAGTGTCTCAGCATTTAGAGGAAGGGAAAAATCTACCAGGTGATAGGAACTTGTATCCATTACCGGCAGGTAGTCTGATAGAACGAGCACCAGGGCTGCTGCTAGTGGAAATAGTGGGCGAGGGGGCCACCTTTCTGGGGTTGGAGCAGTGGTGTCCATTGGAGGAGTTCTTGCTTCCCCTTTCCAGTGACTGCAGCCCCAGCTCCCGCAGCTCCAGGCTGTCTTGGGCGTCACTAGGGGAGCAGTGCCGTGGGGAGAGGTTAAGAAGGCTCAGCACATCCCTACTGGCAGAGGCCAGAGGTCCAGGAGCACTATGGACGGCCTTGACAGGACCTAGATGTTGCTGCTGCTGCTGGGCTGCAGCGTTAGCCCAAAAGGTCTTCAGATTGTGGATAGCTTGGACCTTCTCATCGATGACCCCTCTTCTTAGCCGGTCCAGGTCTGGGATGTCAGCTGAAGTGGAGCAGGCAGAACCAGTGGAGGAGTAGGACAGGGCAGGGGATGGGGCACTACCGGCCGGGGACTGGTGGCCTGAACTGGGAGACACGTTACTGGGAGAGCGAGAGATGTGGCCACTGTATGGGGAGCTGGGGTACTTCAACTTGAACTGTGCATGGCTGTCTAGAGTAGGGGAGGGATGGCTGCCCTCCTTTTGGGAGGACTCAGAGATGGCAGGGCTATTGTAGCCAGAGCTTATCTTCTGCAGGGAGGAGGAGCGGGATGGAGGTTTGGGCCTCGGGGACGACTGGGCTCGGCCACTCGCACCGCTGCTGGGGCGGCTGAATGCGCTGGTCTCTGAAGAGCGGAAGGCACTGCTCCGAGCCGAGGTGCTTCCAGATGTCCCTCCCTCCGCCCCAGCCCGCTGAAGGCTGCCCACCGCCCGAAGGTGGCTCTGGGTCTCTTCCAGAATCTTCTGGGCCAGCTCCTGTGGGTCCAGAGGGACAGTCTTCTCCTCCTGGGACTTGACAGTGCTGTCCGTCTCAGTACTGGATTGATCGGATTCGCCTGTGTCTGAGCTGCTCACCTTGCCCACCTTCTGGAATGGCGAGTTAGGACTGGGCACCAGGCAAGTTTTAACAGGGGACGTGGGGGTGCTGACACTGCCCCTTGATGATACCGATACAGCGTAGCCCCTCCCCGCCCCCGAGCTGGAACCACTGACGACCCCCCTGCCTCCACGGTGGTGCCGCTGGCTGTGGCCCGGTGGCAGAGGCAGGGAGTCACAGTGGCTCCCCAGTGGCTCACTGCTGATAATGGAAAAGCCCTCGTACTCCTCCTCCTCCCCCCGCGCCCCTCCTGCTGCAGCAGCTGCCCCGTGAGGAGAGGAGCGACTGCGGGGAACGTGAGGGTGCTTGTGGACGGAGTAGTGCGCCGTGGCCCCGCTGCGCTGCCGGTGGCCGAGGAAATCACACTCCGACTTGGACGCGAAGCTCATGGAGGAGGCTACCGAGCTGAGGCTGTAGACAGAGATGGCGTCAGACGCCAGATTGTCCAGGCAGGGAGGGGAGAAGGGAAGGCTGGGATATCCCATGGGCAGGGGGTTGGACACGGACTGGGCTGAGGCCAGAGACTCCAGGGAAGATGAGCTGTCCAGGCTCAGGCGTTTGGGCAGTTCTGTGGAGTCTGAAGAAGGAGAGAACGAGGGTAGGCAAGATGGAGAGGAGATGAAACAACAACAGAAAAGAACAATGAGTTGTGTACAACTTCTGGATTGTTCCAATCTACGATCTAGTTTTTCTTCATGCCAAAAGCAATACTTACCGAACAGCGCTAGCAGAGACTGGAGAGCAAAGTGCAAGGTGCGGCGGTTGGCTAGCTTGCCTGTCTTCAGCACCACCTCCTCTTGGCCCACCTCACACAGGTCGAACCCTGCACGGAAAAAAATTAGCAACAGTTTTAACCCATGGGGGTTAACAAGGTAGTCTTGTGTGTGTGTGTGTGTGTGTGTGTGTGTGTGTGTGTGTTCGTGCATGCATGGGTGTGTGGCTGTGTGTGAGTTGGTAAACTGGTTTGCAACAGCGGGAGCCTGGGAGGTTGAGGAGGCTGTGTACCACTTATCAGGGTAAATTACACTGATTCAGTCAATGAGCTGTCATCAATTTAATAGTCAATAGTTTAATCGGTTAACAGTTTACTCACCTAGGGCAGCCAGAAATTCATGGCATCCTGGCAGTCTCCATAGCTGCACACTGATGGACACCTGAATGGGCAGCAGGGAGAAGTCCTGCTCCTTCTCTCCTGTCTGGAGTTGAACTAGCACCTGGTGGAGCTGGAGAGGACGAATTGAAGAGGGAGAGAAGCTAGCAATTAGTAAATAGAGAACACAATAGTCTTTGACAGTTTCATACAACTATATTGGTGATGTGATTAAAGGGACATGCCAACATTTTGGGAAATACACTTATTTGCTGAATTTCCCAGAGTCAGACAAGGAGATTGATATCAATTTCATCTCTGTGTGTCCAGTACAAAGATAGCTCCGGGTACATGCTAACCTGGCTTAGCATAAAGACCGGATGCCGGAAGGCAATGTAGCCCTGCTTCATCAAAAGTGAAGAAAAGCACCTTTCAACAACTCCAAAGCTGTCTTAATTACATGTTGTATCCTGTATATCGTTAGCCTCATAGCATAATAGCCTAAGTCATATTTGAACGTTTTCGGAAAACAAGAAAAAAACACATTTTTCAGCAAGCACAAGTATTTTTTATTGATATCACAATTTGGCCAAAAAATGACTTAGGCAATTATGCTATGAGGCTAACGATATC